>JAIFAC010000267.1:0-133433 GCA_026545765.1 Plantago major | reverse complement strand
TTCCTCGAGAGAAATGGGCATTTCATCTCGGATTGGAGAAACCGAAGAGGTTAAGGATGATGATTTGAGGCTCGGGATCTTCCTATGTGTCTCTTTGGTAAAGCGCGAACTTGGATGAACGGTTTGGAAGAAGGAAGCATCACTACTTGGAACAAAGCCTTCCAAACCTTTATGAAATACTACCTATCGATGACCATGAGCTTGGGGCGCATGATTAGTGAGTTTAAGCGTGACGAGGAGAACCGCTTCTTGAACCATGGGAGAGTTCCGTGATTTCTGACGTCGATGCCCACCACCGTTTTGGTGCAATGATTTAAACCGGTTCTTCTTTGATGGGCTTGAAGAGTCTTCACAAGTGCTAGTTGATATGGCGTGTGGAGGATGGATGAGGGAGAGCACCCATGTCGGATTAGTGTTGTGTTGAAGGATAGCAAAATCTCGGAGCATAGTAGTAAGCGTGCTAAGCTTAGTGGCTCTGGTGCCGGGCCGCCTTCCGAGTCACAATTTCGAGAAAGTTTTTGGAGGATCAGAGGGTTTGTGAAAAGTTGTCATGCATACGACACATAGCGATGATACATGCGACTACTGAGAGGTTAGATCATTAGAAGCCTGATTAAAAAAGCTGGAAAAGGATAGTGAAAAGATCGAAAGTGTTCTTGTGACTACTAGAAAGACAGGAGCGAAAAAGGAAACTCCACAGTACTCGAGAGAATGGCTATTAAAGTGATCCACGAAACAGGTTGAGGTGGTGTTTGAAAATGAGACCCGTGTTGAGGTTTCAAAATAGATTTGCACAACTTGTGGATGTGCATCGTTGATCGATTGCTAGTGAAGCGGCGTGAGAAGAGGTGATAACCTCCGATAATTACATTGAGGAGTCGATCGAACAAAAGGAAGATCCATCCGTTTAGTTGAAGAATTGGGTTACGCAAAGAGGAAGATTCTCTGATTATAGTGAGCACCACAGAAGCTGGGCGATTGAAGTTCTGCCGAGGAAGAAGAGTTAGCAGAAAATGTGAAGGAGCATCCTCTCAGTAAGAAGAGCTTTAACATCGTAGTTGGGATGGGAAATTCAAAAGTCATTGCGACTTTAGACACAGGAGCTACATGTAATACAATCCCATATAGTACATTTAAGGGATGTGGCTTCACGGGTTTGGAAGAAATGGCTTCGACTCCTAATAGCGGATGGGTCACATAGAAGACCGGTTGGATTGGCAAAGGTGTCATGGTTAAGCTGAATGGTGGCTATCACCAATTTTGTTGTTCTTAAGGATATCCGGGAAGATCGGAAGGCGGACCGGATCTGATCCTCCTTTGGCCATTTTATTACGCCGGAATGGATATTAGCGTATTTAGGCATACGACAACTTATGAGGTGAATGGTAAGGTCGGGATAGTGAAGGCATTGGATTATTTGCCTAAGGATTTTATCTGCAAGGTCTATTCTGCGGGGCATGTTGGACCCCTTTATATCTATTCGCAGGTGCAAGGGCAGAGAAATTCGAGCATGGGGAAGTCTAGTACCCACCATCGCCAATGAACACCACCAGTCCTCTACACATCTTGGGAACCTTCAATCAGGGAAGCGTCTGTCTTATCAACTCTCTACTTTTTCTCTTTTCACTCGTTTGCTCGAGGCCCGACGAGTTCGGGTTTGGGAGGGTATTTGAGTTTGATCTGCTTTAGGCTTCTTACTTGCATGTTTTCGGATGTGTTTCTTTCTGTATTACTTATTTGAGTATGTCAGTCTGTTGAGTCTAAGTCCGTCTCACAAGTCGAGCGTCAATTGCATGTACTAAGCATGGTACTAAAACTGATTAATGTTTTTTCTTTGACTGATCCTTTACTATTAGCAGTTTGCATGCTTAAGTTTGCTAAGTTCGTTTCTATTGTAAATAGAAAGTCTGTTCTAATTCTGTAGTCCAAAAAGCACAGTAGGCCTTAGCGATGAAAAATTATTGTCTGGCCTTTTGTGTGATTTAATTGGGAAGTGCAAACTCCCTTGTTTGCGCCTCATCATTCCCATGTGTACTCTGTGTAAGTTAAGTATGACGAACGACATGTTTTACATTCTTATTTGTTTATGCCAAACCTGTAGCAAGTCCAGGTTTGGGGAGGAGGTTTGTGTCCTACTTGTATTTATAAAGACTGTTTTCAGGCTCTTCGTTCTCTCAAAAATAAAAAAATAAAAAAGTCTCGGAGTGGATCTATGGTACTAGTTACCACAGATTAGTAAATGTTGGGCACGTTTCAGATACTACCTATACCGGCGTGGCCCTTAAAAGCCATATGTCCGTGAGAGTTGATGGCGTGTACACCAAACCAGCACGCACAAAAGTGTGGACTTTTGGTAAAACAGACAGTACCAAAAAATTTAGACAGAAAAATTATATAAGCATATGGGTTAAATATAAGACTGTAAAAAAGAGTATGCAAAAAATGAAAAAAAAAAATATATGTTGAAAAATGAGAGAACGATTGCCTTTTTGAGTCTCTTGTTGATTGTTTATAGAGTTGTGATAAAGTCCTTGACTTAGCGATTGAGTACATAGCATGAGGTATTTGAGGCATCTTTGTGACGCAAGTCACCTTCATTTTCTCTTTATATTCTTGTGTGATTACCCCTACTGGACACTTCCAGGAGTGTGAGAGATTAGTTACATAGGATCCACTTGTGAGGGGCTACCGTTTTAGACTTAAGTTTTATTTACTTTGGAAACTAACCTTTTGGGCTTATGCATGCGATTCTGTGAATGTCAGTGTGATGTCAAAGCTTCTGCATTTCTTGGGCTTGTTACTTGCAATCGTACACTCGGTAGCTTGGTAGCCAGACTTTATTTTGTGTCTATGTGTTTTTGTTTTTTCTAGGTTTTTTAGAGAGTCTCTTGCTTGAGGGCTGACGAGGTTCGGTTTAGGGAGTTTAATGAGTCGGTTTTATACCGTCTCATTTGGTCTTTTTTACCGTCTTTTTGTCGTCCTTGAGTATAGCTTTATTTAGTTTTTCTTGAATATTTTTACTTGTTTTGTTCTTTGTGTGTTTTGTAGATATTTGGCTAAACTACGCTCATGGAAGGCAAAAATGGTGTACTTTGTATGCATCTACAAGCTATGGAGTTCTAATGCCTCGTACGGATGCTAGAAGTGGAGCGGGAAGGCCAAAATATCGAGAATTGTTGTAAAAAAGGCGTCAAAGGGTAAAATGGTCATTCCTGAAGAAGTTGGCGGTTTGTATGGCGTCGCGAAAACTTTCTGTTTGAGCAATGGCAGTAACCTTGATTTGAACTAGCGGCGCCGATTTTGGAAAAGCGGTAGCAGATTTCCTATTTTCGATCCTTTGCCGATTTGTTTTCTAATTCGGCCAAACCTAGTTTTTCTCCTTTCTATTACTTAGAATAAGACATAATCAACTTGGACATCAATTCTATTCCAAAGCGGTGTACGCATTTCCTATTTTCTCGTCCTTTGCGATTTCTTTCCTAATTGACGAACCTAGTTTTCTCCTTTCTATTACTTAGAATAAAGACATAATCAACTTGGACATCAATTCTATTGTGAAGAACAATACCTTGCTCTAGAGCTAGACCTAGTTTTCAAGGCAATTACCGATTTGAGGTAATTGGTATTTTCCTTGTAATTGAAGATTGGCGTTGATTGGGAGATTATCTACATAGCCTTTTGCATCGATTAGTTTAGTTCTTCAATTTCTACCTAGGGTTTGTGACAACGAAGGGTAAAATTGTATCAATCCTTGAATCTTTATTTTGTGCTTGAGATTATGTTTATTGTTAGTATGATTGTGCTTCGCTTATCATGAGTAGCTAAACACCTATTATGGGGTGGTGGTGATCAATGCATGCTAGCTAGGGTTTATGTGATTGAAGTGCGCCGGGATTCGATTACTTGTCTTGTTTAGATTAATCGCATATGTTTCTATTCGTTTGATGCGATACGTCAATATCCTTTGTCAGTTAAGCATTTAATCGTCGCCCAAATGTTTTCCGTCTAGCTTCAATCTAATTGGTTACAAGCGGTTATAGTAGGATTAGATAGATTAATTGTAGCTAGTAGAATTGGCGCCTCCACTAGTGCTATTAGTTTTTTAACTCAAGTATGTGACAACTTGCGTAATCAATCCGTGAATCACGTATATCACGCTAGCTAGCTTGTTAGCGTCACCACTCCATAATTTTTCCATTCATATTTTAATCTCATTACTATCAAACGGTTTCTAGTAGTTGCGGTAGTTATTTACTTTAGTTTATTATCTACTTGAGGCAAACCAACCAACTTTGCTTTTCATATTGTTACTTTTATTCGTAACCAAAACTTAGCCTAGTTAAGTCTTTGAGACCGACCTCGGAGTTAAGTCCACTACTGCGAGGTTTTCGTAGTGTTGGGATTAACTCTTAGCTCTTAAACAAATATTAAAACTTTGATTTTGACACATCACTCGACTTTGAAATCCTCGAATCACATACTTCATTTCTAAAACTTTTCCACCAATCCAAAAATACCACTTTCGATAAAACTCACCAAACCTCAAAAGACTTGCCTAAGCACCTCGAAAATACTAACCTAGACTCCTCAAATATACTAACCTAGGCTTTAACAAATTCTAGCCTAACTCCTCGATTTTCCCTTCATCCAAATCGACACTTCACAAATTCAAGCTTGGATCCTACACCCGACAAAGCTGGAACCTAGGCTCGATACCACTTTTGTCACGCCCAAAACCAAATCACTTTGGTAGCGATAGGCCGTCTATCATGAGATGGGCTCATGTCATCTGAAACCTACCTTTAATCCTCGAATACATCGATTACAATATCTCGAGTGGTACAAAGAGAGCATCTAAAATCCTATATAGAACAATAATTACAAATCCTCAAAACATAATAACCATCGTGGCGATACAAATCATCCTGATACAAATCTAGAGTCATGACAACTACTAAATAGCCTTCACATATCCATCATCGACTACGTCTCGACTCCAAAGTATCTTCGTCCGATCACTTACTAAATATACGAAAGGGGGTGTAAGGGTGAGCTCACGGCACTTTTACCCGGATCAAGTACATATAAAAAGTACAAATATATATATACTCCGTTTTATATCAAACATAGTCGAAAATCATTTGCATGGAACAAGTCATAGTAATCACAATTCACATTTAGCTCGAATCAAATATACACTACGGCCACACAAACCGTGGTGGTACACAAGTCGGCTTTCACATAACATATCCCCTAACATAATAGGGTCACACACATAACACTGGGAGTACTCCAAAGCACGACATTCCCTCAGAAGAGTCACACTTCATAGGCATGTCGATGAGCATAAGCGTACACATAATCCATGCTTTATCAAATCACTTTCTGAATTCGCATACCTGAGGAAAACATTTTGGGATAGACATACTTGATCCTTTTTACGAATAGACTATTATATTAAGTCCCATTACATGATATAATAACCATAAGTTATTTGTCAAACTTTAAAACAATACATATATATACTATAACAATAAAATAAAGCAAAAGTGTCGAGTTCCCCTTACCTCAAATTGGTACAATTCCAAGTCAAACTTAAATACCATAAGATCCTCCAATAGCTTGCACATCAAATCTCAAAGTCACTTGAACCACAATTCCTCCAAAGCACCACTTACAAACTCGTTTAATCTCTACCCGGTTTTATAGGTCGAAAAGGAAAAGTAGGTTATAAGGGTAAAGCGGTAATTTCAGACTAGGAAAAATAGGAATAAATGGTGGGAAGGCATATATTTAATTACTAGCGTCTTGGTGTGCAGCGGTAATTTTACGGGCATGAAAGGGTCTTACAAATATATAAGGTCATATTTGAGTTCGAACTTCGTGATCTCGAGATACTTGACTAGCAAACCAAGCAGGCTAGCGACCCATTGTTATTTCATTGGCGAGGTTGATCTATAACTAGGTGATGGCAATTTCTAGAGATTAGGTGCGAGTGGCAAAATAGGTATATTACAGTGCAGGCTGGCTGAAATATCCGGAAGTTGGTTAAATTGCACAGGAGGTACTTGGGACCATCTAATTCTCAAAAGGAAGGGTTTTAACTTTTCAAAAAACCTCAAATCAGTCCCTGTTGATTATGAAAACTTCCAAACTCCATGAAACCCGACCGAAGGCAAAAGATTAACACTAATGAATCCCCATTAGTCACTCCATTGAATCAACAACGAGCGGTACAAAACTCGACAAATCGTTCCAAGAACTTGGCGAATCACGATCAAGTTTGAGTTTTCAATACTCCGAGCTTAGGTTTCTCGTGGTTCATACCTCCTAACCTAGCTTACGGGCGGTGTTGATGAAGAAGAAGAAGCGACGAAGCGAGGTGGCGGTGGTCGGTGAGGAAGAAGAAGAACAAGAAGGCGGTAGAAGAATAGAGCGGAAGAAGAAAGAAATAACCTAATGGGTTTACAATACAAAATGAATTGGGCTTTTCAATTGGGCCTTTCTACGGTCCATAATCAAACTAATAAGTAAGAATCATTGTGGCGATTCAATTTATCGATCGGTAAAATAATGACTAGTAAAATCTCTTGCCTCAACTCGATCGAATAATTCCTCGTCTCCAAACTAAATTCATATATACAGTCCATGAAAATTCCGGGATATTACATTCCACCCTCCTTAAAAGAAGTTTTGTCCTCAAAACTGAAAGCCACTACGCTTCCACTGCGCCACTTTAATAAACCTCAACTTTCTAAATCCTCGAATCACATACTTCATTTCTAAAACTTTTCCACCAATCCAAAAAATACCACTTTCGATAAAACTCACCAAACCTCGAAAAGACTAGCCTAAGCACCAAAAAATACTAACCTAGACACCTCAAAGATACTAACCTAGGCTTCAACAAATTCTAGCCTAACTCCTCGATTTTTCCCCTCATCTAAATCGACACTTCACAAATTCAAGCTTGGATCCTACACCCAACAAACCGGAACCTAGGCTCTGGTACCACTTTTGTCACGCCCCAAAACCAAATCACTTTGGCGCGACCGGCCGTGTATCGTGAGATGGGCTCACGCCAAGACGAAGCCTACCTTTAATCCTCAAATACATCAATTACAATATCTCAGAGTGGTACAAAGAGAGCATCTAAAATCCTATATAGAAGAATAATTACAAATCCTCAAAACATAACGACCATCGTAGCAGTACAAATCATCCTGTTGATACGGATATATGTCCAATCCGTTAAGGGCGCCATAGAGCGTGTCCTAGAGCGCATCACGGTTTAATAGCCAATTTAGTACTGGTCCGACCTGACATGGTCCGTCCTAGTGAGTCAACCAGTATGCTAAAGTCACTACACCCTCACGGCTAGTCCGAGCTAGCTGGGAAAAAGACTTCTAAACCTGACTGAGTCAGTACAAAGATGCCCAACGGACCGGACGAGATAGCCTCTCGGACGCCACCTTTCTTGATAAGACAAGCATTATCTGGAACCTTGAGATACTTGGTGAGACTATTGGCTCGGACATCGAGTTAGCGAGGTTAGATCAATCAGCGAGCGGTTCTATACTAAGGACTTACCACGGACCCAGCAGTGAACAACACTCTCGGTAGGGAAATGGCCGATTTATCCTCCCGGCTCGATACGGTATTGGACTATAACATACTGTTGGGCCATGGGCCAAAGGAATATCGCTATCCTTGAATCCACACCTTACACTTGGCATCATCTTATGAGTCACCTCATAACCTATGATAACTATAAATATAGCACAAGGTCCAAGACCTTAAGGTAAGAAAGAAGTGATAAAGTTTCCAATATCATAACTTTCCACATAACTATTACATTGAGAGCTCTCAACTCTCTCTTGAGTAAAGTCTCTTACCCGGGTAACCCTTTCTAACCCACTTAGTCCTTTCAGGTATACAAGCTCAGACATGTACTGCTTCGAACTTCAAGTAGGAGGCGGATCTTAGACTAGGTTACTTGTAATAGTTTAGTTAGTGTTTGAGGTCTTACCCCTCAGCATTTGGCGCCGTCTGTGGGAAACTTACAAAAGGTTCCGTGCTTAAGCTGGGTTGATGGCAAGAACAAAGGCAGACGATGCGGACCCGTCTTTGCGTCGGGACTCCCCTCGGCGCCCATGCTTCGTCCACCAAGCAGAGGGCGGAAGGCCCACTGCTTGGTGAAGGGAATCTTGGGGGAAGGAGATATCAGTGATGGTCACTGACAAGCCCATCCTCGGATGAAGGAAGAGCGTTCCGTCGGGGAATCCGTAATGTTCGAGAGAATGTTGTGGTGAAAGTGGCGGAGTAGTGGAAGCTCAAGTTCCTCGGCGGAACAGAGCCCACCTCCGGGACAACACTTTACCATGCAGGATGGTCGTATCATCCGCACTAATGACTTGGACTAAGTGAGGATCAATTTGGCGACTTCTCACAATAATCCGAGGTTTACGGGATCTAACAATGTCTGACCCAAAAGCCCTCCGCGATTAGTAAATCCGAAGCGAGACCCGCTTTATCGAGGAGCAACGTCCGATCCGGCGGAGGTTGGAATTAGCTACTACAGGAAGATTTGTGGAATCTCCTAGATAGGAGCCCCGCTCAAGCCGAAGAGGAAGCCGAATGGGCGAAGGCACATCGAGGAGGCGGAAGCAGGCGACTTGGAGTTCCTTCTGATTACCTCCACAATTTGAAGATCACGTGGTGAGGCCGCTCCTTGGCCCATTTAGATGAACTTTCCGTGGATGTAGCAATTCATCCTAGAGCGGAGAAATGATGAGCGGAAGAAATCTATGCTCAACAAAGGCCTTGGAAGCCAGATTCTCAATCTCGGACGGTTGGTAAAGATCATGAAGCGGATAGCTACTAGCACACCAAATCCTTTGTGTGATGATATCATGAAAAGCGGAAAGAAACAAGAACTTGAATCAAGTGATTCGAACTTGGAATACTATTACGGAGACACTTGTCGGTGGGCCACTTGACAATGTACAATAGTAAGATGGATTCGAAAGGGATGAGTGATATCTAGCTCTCACTTTCTCATCTACTCTCTTGAGCAGCCATGGATTGGTATCTTGCATTGCCAAACAAGTCGGTAAGATCATATGGATCTCTCTTCCAAGTTCTGGGGCGATTTGGAAAATCGAAAAGAAGAAGCGAACCATTGAGCACTGGCGGAGGTTATACAAAGAGAACAAGAAGATCTCGGGACTTTCCTAGATCGCCTCAATCGGAGGTCCTCGAGTTGAGCCTCCATGATTAAGGCAATTCGGTCACCTGTATGCTAATACTTACAACACAGAGCTCCGCAGGAAACTTTCTAGCCAGGAAGTGAGAAGTGAAAAGCATTTGGATGACATCTATGAAGAGGTAATGTAAGGAGAGGAGTATCAAAAGAATGTTCCAGTGAGAATTTGGTTCGAAGAAAGGAAAAGAGCGATGAAGCGAAACAGCGCCATGAAAAGTTTGATCGAGGAAGGATTACGGAGATAAGGGTTTCAACGGGAAAGAAGTCCATAGAGAAGATACGCGGATTATACCCGTCTCAATAGACCAAGATCCGACATTTTGGCAACCATTACTGAGAAAAAGTTGGATATTCAATAGCCAAAGCCATCTCACAATAACCGGAAGAACAAGAATGCAAAAGGGTATTGCAAGTTTCAAAAGAGCCGTGGCCATGAGTCGGACGATTACATTCAACTGAAAATGGAGGTTGAACACTTAATAAGAGAGGGAAAGGCTGAGCGAAATGCGTCTACGGATGAGCCTTCTAGGCATGATAGAATGAGCGGAGAAGGGAAGGCGGGACCGCAGAACCACAACCCTATCCTCTATCCTTGCCACCTCCGCCAAACAATCATCCGCCCCGCTTGGATCATCACCGATACAAGTATGATGATGACATTGAAATGGAGAACCTTCCATACAGTGGAGTGATCAACACCATAGCAGGTGGACCGACTGGAGGCGATAGCGAGCATGAGCAGGGACGACTCGAATCTGCGGAACAATGATAGATCTATCTTTGCTCGGTGATCGAGGAACCAACATTATATCCTTTGATGACAGTGAGATTCCCCCTCCTACGGCAGGAGGTGAGGACATAGATGATCCGGATGTCCCACTGGTGGTTTCTTTAACCATAGCAACTTATCAGGTAAACAAGATCCTGGTAGATACAGGGAGTTCCTCGAACATCATCGCCAAAAGGACAATAGATCAGATGAATCTGGGGAGAATCCGGTATGAGAGGGTGGAAGCAGAAGCAGTAGCCACTATCACGGAAAGCCGCGTGCGGACCTTCATTTGGAAGAATATCATTTGTCGCCTTGGCTTACCAAAAATTCTTGTCTCGGATAATGGTGCTCAATTTTCGGGCAACAGACTCAAGGAATGTTGGCCACATTCAAGATTGAGCAACGCTTCACATATGTCGGATACCCACAGGCTAATGGACAAGCTGAGTCCACGAACAAGACAATTGTTAAGATCACGGAAGCGGTTGAGGCCTCTCGGGATAGTTGGGTGGATGACCTAGGCAGTGCTCTGGGCTCCTTGCACCACTACCTTGGCGCCTTACTAGGGAGACCCCATTTGCTACGGTTTATGGCACAGGCAGTCATCCAGTGGAAATTGTAGTGAAGCGATGAGGTCCAAGAATTCCATGATTTCACCAATCGAAGCTTCGGACCTATGACCTAGATATGCTAGACGAGAAGAGGACCGAAGCATTGGCCAATATCCACAGATATCAAGCAAGCATGGCAGACTACAACAAAAATATTCAAGCTAAAGATTCTGGTCGGAGACACGGTGCTCTCTGAGCGGATATCTTAAGCAAGGTCGGGAAGCTTGAGCCTAAGTGGGAAGGACCTACAAGATTGTTGGTGCGAGTGAATGGAGATTCTGAATTGGAGGACAAACACGGACACCACTCAAGCATACACGGAATGCAGGGAACCTTCAAAAGTTCTATGCTTAGGGATTATTTTACGGAACTCCGCTAGTCGCTGGGCGTTTTAGTTTTGAAGCTTTTTATTCTGGAACTCAAGCAGTTCTATTTTTATTAACTCTTTTGTCATTGGCCATGCAGCCCACAAGTTGTAATTGAATTTCCGTAAAATCAATACAACTTCTATCTTTCAATTCGTAAAAATAACATTTAGTGTTCAGGTGACAAAGAAGCAAGCAATGAATTTTATTCATATACGAAACAGAGTATACATAACACTGCCTTGCAGTCTACAACCTCGGATCTTTATCCGAATCTACTACTACAATACATAAAGCATGCGGAACTTCTGCGGAATCGTCACCTTCCGTTGAGATCATTCCTCCAGCGGAAAAGTATTCCCGTAGTCTTCACTTAAGAACACCAAAAGTCGATGTACTGCACAATACAAAATGGTTGATATGGCGAATTTCTTCTGATATCACCATACCTTTGAATCCTTGTACGGATCCCATGCATAGTGTGTACGGACACTAATTCTCCAATAGACCTTGGAAGTCGAAACGACCAGAATTCAGCCTATCCATCTTTAGAGGCTCCAACCCCCTTAAAAGTCAAGGGTTTTCCACCGATTCAAGAGAGATTTGAACCTCTAAGGGCGGATTGACAGAAAGGGCTCTCGAAGTATTTTGTCAACCAACCCACCTTTAAGAACCCAAGTACGTTGTTTCATCTGCCGGTTACCTTGGCGATTTCTTTTGAGTAGCCTATCATTCAATACCCACACCTTTCCTGCATTTAGGGTTTGCACCAAACTAGGAAAGGATGGGAGTATTGAAAGGCGAGCTAGTCAAAACGACAAAATAGAAGAAGGAGAAGAAGCAGAAGAAGAACCGTGGATCATTTCAGTACAATTTATGTACTTCGACCGTGGCTTTTTATAGAAAACTCTAACCAATCAGCGTCCGCCACGTAATAAAGTCGATGTTGACGTTAGGCCTGGGCCATCAGTTTGGGCCAGATAGCGTTGGGTCACTTGGGTTTACCCATTTTTGACCACGCTAAGCCCATGGATGAACACTTTACAAATCACAGTAAAGATTGTCCGAGTAGAGCCCTCAACGGATAAATTTAACCAGTGATTGTTGGCCCAGTCCGAGCCACCATAAGTCGATAACTTATCATTGCTAGTCTATGAAGGACTACTCAGAATCTCACACTCGTGAGTAGACGCAACGGACATATCTGATGCATTCGAAATCCTATAAGTTCTAATCAATCATCATTGGTTTATACTTATTAAGAGGAGCAAGCAATACTACTTCGGATTTTTCCATACGTCCGCGATAGGATAAGTTCCTCATTACTGGAATATACAAATTATTGCGGATATTTAACTTACTACTACGGATGTCTATCCTATGGATTTGAAACAAATCCGAGCAGCCAACAATTGGATAATTCAGGCAAGATTATCAGGTAAGGATAAACGGAACAAGACAGAATTATCTTAAACGTAACAGATAATTTTGCGGAAAAATATAATCAGTGTGCCGCAATTTTCCGTGCCATAAGAAGATCGGTATTGAAGTACATCATTTCACGGGGCATACCGGACTTCTCATTGAGGGGAGGCTTGGCGGCTTCATCGATTCTGGCGGATTAGTGGATGCGGATTGACATTGGCGCCCGCATGATTCGCTATGGCATCAAAGGTAGCCTTGATGTTCTCGAACAAGTTGAAGTCGCATCAAGGCCGATCGAGAAGTCATGAAGTACCAATCCTTGGATAGTTCATGTTTTCATGGAATGGCGTGAAGCATACCTTCCTATAGTCCTCGGGACACATTTGGGGAGAAAAGGTCCGCCATTGGTGATTTCAATTTCACCTTCCTCGGTGACCACCTCCGCAAACTCGCACGCCGCTAACCTCTCATCCGGGACGATTTCCACTGGAATTTCAACTCCACCAGCGTCCGCGGAAGGATTCAATCCTTCCGCCATCCCGTCAAAGTTTGGAGGCACCAACCCCTTTGCTTGTAGCTGGCCAATGGCGGAAGAGAATCCCTCCAGGCGGAGAGCATCGGCCTTGTCCGCCATAAAGAACTTGAAGGAGTCCAACTTCATGAAGTCCTTCACAACTTCGAGCCGGGCGAACTGGAGATCTTTGAGGAGCGCATCCTTGGACTCCAGGAATGCCTTCATTGACTTATCGATAAAGTTCTCCTTCCATTCCAAGTCCGACTTTACCTCCTGGCAGCTAGCCTTCAATTTGCCAATGAGCGTATCCTTCTTTTTCAATTGGGCCTCCGCCCGTTTGACCTTATCCGCCTCCTCCACGGATGCAGCCAAAGCCTTATGCAGGTCTTCCTCAATAGTGGCCTGCTCACTGGCCTTCCACTGCGTGGCCTTGATCATACATCCGAGCTACAAGAAATCCGTAATGTCAGAAGTCATATTTCTAACACAAAAGCTGAAACCAAAGAAAGAAAAAACACACGGAGTTACTTACCCTTTGATGCAGCTCGTGGATCTCTCCAACCCTTTCAACCTCGGGGAGCCCACAACTCCGTTCGAACTCCGCATCAATGGCGCTGAGTGCAGTAGCGGCCTGGAGGCTGTTACCTCTTCGATGTCGGAGGTGCATTCGAGGTAGCATTTATCTTTCGGCCAGAAAAGATAGCATCACGTATCAGTACATTCCCCAGAGGCACGGACGCAGCGGAACCACCAGCACCAGACGTCCTCGGAGCACCTGCGGTCGGTGGCTTCGACGCAGTGGTATTGCAGGTCACCGGACCTTTGCCCTTGTCGAGCACCTCCAGAATCTGCGGATCCTCACCCGCCTTCTTCCGTCGCTCCTCCTCAGCAGCAAAGAGGGCCGCATTCTTGGGATCCGCCATAGGTGAACCCTTGAGCGTGTGAATAATCTTGGCCCGCTGGCCAGTGGCAAGCTCGAGGGCTTGTTGCTCCCTCTACTGCTTCTTCTTTTCGCGGAGGGTCGACATGATATATTCGAACCAGTAGGCTGCAGAAGGAATAAACGATGTCAGATACGGACTTATATACAAATAATGGACACCTACAAAACAAGCAAGAACACACGAGTCTCAAGGAACCCTTACAAAAGTCGGTCTTTCCTCCGACATCAACGACGTCAGTCAGTCCGTACAAATACGGTAGCGGCTAACATATCAATCCGTGAAACGGATATGTTGGTGGATTATTTTTCTTATGGATCTCCGCCATCCATGGAGCCACATTCTTGGGAAGGGGGCGCCAATCCGGAATGCTCTCCCTCAGAAATTTTGTGGGTAACCCCCACTGTTCTCGTCTCCTCACGGACTCCCCGGGCTTCAAAGACATTCGCACGAAGACGTACTTTTCCCACCATTTCGATCCGAGCGAGGAAATGGGATCCGAAATAAAGTTATACAATTTTCTATTTACAAATGTATAAAAAAGGGGATTCCCCGGACTAAAGGTCACATTGAATAGTGCTTAGGAAATTCTCAAAATTTACCATTGTCCTTTCTTCGCCGAAAACCATAAAGCAAATCGGGTTTCCCAAGTTTGGGGATAACGACTCGGACCTATCGATGTGATTCAAGATGTGCTTCAACTCGAGGCAATGGGGACCTTCCATCCATGAGAAAGCCCGTGCACACCCGTATATCCATTTGGTGGATTGTAGAAGGCATGCGGGCTCGGAACCATGATTTCGACGGACTCGAGATTTCCACCGCCTCCACTCAAGAATGTCCTCGGGCTTCACCTTGGGCGGACATGTGGAAGCAGACCATCACGTTGAGGTCACCGTCGGATCGCGATAACGGCAATGAGCAGGGGCAGAGAATTTAGTCCGCGCCACCTTAGCCCCACGACCCACAACCAATGGAGGATTGGGTTGAGCGGGCACCACAGGCACCACTGAATGGCACAATTGGCGTCGCGGTCAGGCAAGCGGCTTGAGGATTCCTCATCTTCCTCCTCGTCATCATCCACTTCTTCCTCTCCATCTTCATCGTCTTCTTCTCCACCTTCGGGTCTCCCGGATGTACTTGGGTTGTTCGGACTGTTTCATGGCCAAAACACGGTCCTCCTCACGACCTCAAACATCTCTACATAAATGCGCCTCACGACCAGTGTCGCCTTCCTGCTCCATCCGAGGCACACTTCCACCAGCCGATATACCACCACTACCGATGGTCCGAGATCGGACTCGCACCCTTGTTCTCAAAACGTTCCCTTTGGCTACTCACCCCATCATTCTGAGCAGCAGTAGTACCACGGACCCCTTGCCCAGCATCTGAATCACCAGATGAAACAACCTCCACAACGTCCGCCTTGTTCACCTCCGCAGGAAGGTTGTTTTGCGGGATCTCCAACTCCAGTTCGTCTGACGTGGACGAGGTTACCGCACCAGATTCGGATCCTTGGGCTATTCCGTCATCATAATCAAGGACCTCGTGCTGATTCTGACTATCGCTCTCGGACATCCTAGGGCACAAGGAAACGGATTAGAAAACGACATGGTGGTCGTCCGAGAGTTCATTTATGTATCTTATTAAGTCCCATGGTCCGAAAACGTCCTACCTTACGGCGAGTTCCTATGGGTCATTTTTCCTAACTATTGGCACCTACCTTGTCACGTAAGGCCACGCCATAAGGGAGTTCTAAGTGCCAATTGGCACTATTATCTACCAGGCAAGGTGCCACAAATAGGAAGTTCAACAAGCCTACTGGCGCTATATTCAACCATACATGGCACATTTACAAGGCAAGCATACAAGTCCCACAAATTGATACTATAAATTCAACTACGGAACACATGCAATAGTAGGATAATCGAAACTCAACATGCGGCGCATCACCTGGCAAAAAATACCCTATCTCTATAGCATACGAGCACGGAAATTCCACACAGTATACATGCATCCGGGGTAGAAGAAACAATATTCGAAATTTAGAAGCGGTTACTTACTTGATGTAGCTGGAGAAAGGTTGACGGACAACGAAGCCTGGCTAGCTCTCCGACAGTGACTTGCACGGCAGATCTGATTACTCACTCGAAACCTTGTTTACTCGGAAGATAGTTACTTGCTCAGATTTCTTAAGAGTGCTCTGAATTTAATTCGGCTAAAGTGTGACAATGACAGAATTGCGATCTATTTATAGAGGGACAATTGTGGAAGACGAAACGTCACATCTCTTGACTTCTAATCCCAGCCGTTGATCATTTCAATCCAATGGTTGTGTCGGTTCATAGGTGGTGAAAATACATTGTACCCCATTAAATCGTCTCGGGATCCTCACTTATGGGCTGGACGGACGACTTATTGGGCCCCTTAGATCATTATTCATCGGCCCAAATAAATCATTTCACATATCTAGCCCAACAGATTACTTCCTACACACTCTTCCACAACGAACTCCTTCCTACCCTAAAACCGTACTCGGATCTCGATATATCTCGGATACAAATACCTTTTCCTTCTACGGTCCGCGATTATTCCTATCCCGGACCGTAGAATGAAAGAGGGGGGGGGGGGGGCGGGCGATATTAATTTCCTGAAAAACGGATACGGATGGTGTGACAAAAAAAGGGGGGGATTTTCTCCCTCACATTTAACGATTCGAACACGCTCCTAAACACACTTGTTCTTCTACTAAGATACATGGAAACTAGGGGGACATATGTTGATACGGATATATGTCCAATCCGTTAAGGGCGCCATAGAGCATGTCCTAGAGCGCATCACGGTTTAATACTTGATTCGATCTTGGTCCGACCACACATGGTCCGTCCTAGTGAGTCAACGAGTACGCTAAAGTCACTACACCCTCATGGCTAGTCCAAGCTAGCTGGGAAAAAGACTTCTAAACCTGACTGAGTCAGTACAAAGATGCCCAACGGATGGGACGAGATATCCTCTCGAATGCCACCTTTGCAGTAAGACCAGCGTATCTTTGGAACAAGCGAGATACTTAGTGAAACTCTCGGCTCGGACATCGAGTTAGCGATGTTAGATCAATCAAGCGGAGTTCTATCGAAAGGACTTACGGACCCAGCAGTGAACGGCACTCTCGGTAGAGAAGCGACCGATTTATCCTCGAATGATACGGTATTGGACTATAACATACTGTTGGGCCATGGGCCAAAGGAATGTCGCTATCCTTGAATCCACACCTTACACTTGGCATCATCTTATGAGTCACCTCATAACCTATGATAACTATAAATATAGCACAAGGTCGAAGACCTTAAGGTAAGAAAGAAGTGATAAAGTTTCCAATATCATAACTTTCCACATAACTATTACATTGAGAGCTCCCAACTCTCTCTTGAGTAAAGTCTCTTACCGGATTGACATACGCAATCCGGGTAACACTTCTAACCCCCACTTAGTCCTTTCAGGTATACAAGCTCGGACAGGTACTGCTTCGAACTTCAAGTAGGAGGCAGATCTTAGACTAGGTTACTTGTAATAGTTTAGTTAGTGTTTGAGGTCTTACCCCTCAACACATCCTATACAAATCAAATCTAGTCGCAGCAACTACTAAACAACCTTCACATATCCATCATCTGACTACCGTCTCAACTCCAAAGTATCTTCGTCCAATCACTTACTAAATATCTGAAAGGGGGTGTAAGGGTTAGCTCCTGGCACTTTTACCCAGATCAAGTACATATATATATATATATTATATATATATATATATATATATATATATATATATATATATATATATATATATATATATATCAAACATAGTCGAAAATCATTGGCAAGGAACAAGTCACAATAATCACAATTTGCATTTAGCTCGAATGATATATACACTACGGCCACCGTGGTGGCTGCAGTCGACTTTCACATAACATATCCCTAACACAATAGGGTCACACATAACATTTGGAGTACTCCAAGCACGACATTCCCCGAAAGGGTCACACTTCATAGGCATGTCGATGAGCATAAGCGTACACATAATCCATGCTTGATCAAATCACTTTCTGAATTCGCATACAAAGAAAACATTTTAGGATTCACATATTTGATCCTTTTTACGAATAGACTATTATATCAAGTCCCATTACATGATATAATAACCATAAGTTATTTGTCGATCTCCAAAGTCACTTCGAACCACAATTCCTCCAAAAGACTACTTACAAACTCCGTTTAATCTCTACCGATTTTTATAGGTCGAAAAGGAAAAGTAGGTTATATGGGTAAGCGGTAATTTAGAAGCAAAGAAAATAGGAATAAATGGTGGGAAGGCATATATTTAATTCGCAATGTCTTGGGGTACAGCGGTAACTTTACAGGCACGAAAGGGCTTAAAAATAAATAAGGTCATGGTGAGTTCGAACTTGTGACCTCTAAGTTCCTGACCTGCCTAAACTACAGGCTAGCGACCGACTTGTTATTTCATTGGAAGTTGATCTATAAGCGGGTGATGGCAATTTCTATAGATTAGGTGCAGTCGGGGCAAAATAGGTATATTGCAGTGCAGGCCAAAAGAAATATCCGGAAGTTGGTTAATTGCACGGAGGTCCTTGGGACCATCTAATTCTCAAAAGAAAGGGTTTTAACTTTTAAAAACCTCAAATCAGTCCACATTGATTATGAAAACTTCGAACTACATGAAACCCGACGAACAACAAAAGATTAACACAATTGAATCCCCATTAGTCACTCCATTCGAATCAACAACGAACAGTACAAAACTCAACAAATCGTTCCAAGAACTTCGCGAATTCGTCTTGATCAAGTTTCGAGATTTCAATCCTCCGAGCTTCCGGTTTCTACGTGGTTCATACCTCCTAACCTAGCTTATGGGACGGTGTTGACCAAGAAGAAAGGCAGACGAAGGCAGGGTGGCGGCTGGTCGGTGAGGGAAGAAGAGAACAAGAAGACCGAAGAAGAATAGAACGGGAAGGAGGAAGAAATAACCCTAATGGGTATACAATGCAAAACGAATTGGGCTTTTCAATTTGGCCTTTATCTGGTCCGTAAAATAATGACTAGTAAAATCTCTTGCCTCAACTACAGTCAGAATAATTCCTCGTCACCAAACTAAATTCATATATACGGTCCAATAAAATTCCGGGATATTACATTCCACTCTCCTTAAAAGAAGTTTTGTCCTCAAAACTGAAAGCCACTACGCTTCCACTACGCCACTTTAATAAACCTCAACTTTCTAAATCCTCGAATCACATACTTCATTTCTAAAACTTTTCCACCAATCCAAAAAATACCACTTTCGATAAAACTCACCAAACCTCGAAAAGACTAGCCTAAGCACCTCGAAAATACTAACCTAGACTCCTCAAAGATACTTGCCTAGGCTTCAACAAATTCTAGCCACTTTAAGTTGTATTAACTCTTTACGTTTTTTTTTTATTTTTGAATTTAGCTTTCGAGCTTTCTCTAAATACTTATGTATGAAAGATAATGAATAGTCGTAGGAGATAGTGAATAAAGTAGAAGAGGTGAGAAGGTAAAGAATAAAGTAATAAATTAATTTTCAATTTTTAGGCATGTGAAGATGAGATCTATCCATACGGCGCAGTCGATACCAGTACCACTACTCAGTTCAATGAAACTACTATGTCACTTAGTAGAACATCACACCACGATGGATGCATAGAATTGTATAATCACGGTTTACATCTCAGAACTATTTAATTAATATAACACGACATATAAAGAAGTAGCACAACATAGTTTCAGCGGTTCGCCTTTACAATAAAAGTTTAGCTACTCATAGTAATATTAAGACAGAAATCAAAAATTGAGAACAAGAGAAAATAGAAGCTTAGTCTTTGATGTCTTCGTGCTGCTTCTAGGGTTTCTTCCTTCTTTGTTGTTGATGGCGATCTTGTTTTGGGTTTGATTCCCGATATTTTTCTCTCGGAAAATTTGCTTTGATCGCGGTGTGTGATTATGAGAACCAAGGCACTTATTTATAGTGTAAATTTCGAGTGTTGGCCGCCCTTTGTCATTAAGAAAAGCTAAAAAAGGCGGGCTCTAGCGGACATATGAGGAAAAACATTTACGGAACTTTCTTCTTCACTATGGCCCCAAGGCTGAGAATCCTTATACAGCCCCATAGATGCTGCGGGGCATGATGCTTGATCTAGCTAACCATGCATTTTCTTCGTTCTTCAATTTCGGGCTTCGTAACTTCGTTTCCTCGAAAGGTGGTCTTCTACAATGTTGTAACATCTTCAATTATGTTTGCATTGGTTGTTCACATGACAAGTTTTGACACTTCGAACTCCGTGCAACGGTCAAATCAGCATATTTCCTTATTTTCCTCGATTTCGCCTAAATATGACGTTTTGGCATCGGAAAACGTGCAATTCCTCAAAAACACGATCATGACCTACAAAATATACAAGAATTTGTTAATTGGCCATAATATGATGTAAATATTGAATCTTGGGCAAGAAACGAGGGTCTAAAAGCATGCAAAATGGCACATTTCGTTGTCACATCACTACTTCATAACTATCGACATCTGACAACGTTTTTAAAAGTTGGCAAGAAGATTTTGTCTTCATTCAGAACAACCTTTCCTTACTTCATGGTGATTAAGTCGGCATACAAATCAACAAAATCTTTATCAATTAGAATAACATTTTCTAAAAGTAGAGAGTTTTATTATATGTGACTCTCATAATAGCTCTAACTATAAGTAGAAGTTATCAAATAATAATTAGAAGAAGAAAGAAACTCATTATGTATTATATATACGAGAATAGATCGACTTGCAGCTAATTAATAGGTCGCCTACACACAGCTCACATCCATTCCGCCTCAGTCAGATCGGAAAAGCTCGCTCTCCATTCATCCGCCTCCACACAACTCTTCGACGTGACTGGAATGGATATATATGTTGGTCCAGATAACGGCAAAGTAAAAGACTGGGGGGGGGGGGAGTGAATAGTCTTTTAAAACTTTTGTCGATAAACACAGTTTCTTAGAAACACAGGGTTTACGATACTTAAATTGAGTCTTGGAAGAATTTAAGATAGGTAAGTGCAGAAACTATAACTATGTATGTGTGTGCTTTGCTGAACTGTAAATACAGAAAGGTAAATAACACAGCAAATATAGTGGTATCTGGAGGTGGCGTAATCCTCCAACTAATCCACTTCGGTCTTTCTGAGACCTAGAATTCACTAGAACAGATAATTGAGTTCACCTTACAATAATCCTATTCTAAGATTCTTAAACAAATGGTTCCCAACCAAATGTTCCCCCTGAGTTATTCCCCAGCTCCTAGAGCTAAGTACTTCCTCTACTCAGATAACCTTGGAGTTATTCCCTGATTTCCCAAATCAAGTACTTCCTCTACTCCACGCCTTGATGGTGTTGGTTATAAGGTTTTGTCAGAAAGGCTTCTTGTATAACTTTTCAGTTATGTTTTGAGAGGCAAGCGAGCGAGACTAGTTAAGACACTTGTTCAGTGGATGGCAGTCTGCTCTTTACTGACCCAAGTAATTGATGTCCGTTCTGGAGAATGAGCTTCGGAAAGGGTATCTGATAGTTCAACTCTTTCACGAATAAAAATCTCTTGTTAAGGTTCAGGACAACTTAGAACTACTAGTGATTCTTCAAGCAACAGAAGGCTTTCAGAAAGGGTAGTAGAGTGCTTGAGAGAATACTTTGCTTGATGGTAATTTTGCAAGATAGAGCGTTCTAAGGTATGTTCTTCAAGCATCTAAGTGTGTGATATATATAGATAAATTTGAGTGGCGTTTGAATTATATCCGTTGTGCTCTCCATCAAATTATATTCGTTTATATCTTGAACTATGTACTCAGAAGTCACTATCTCATTTTTAGGAGAATTTGCTTTTTGCGACATTTACGCGATGCATTTAATGCATAGTACTGTTCATTGTCCTATAGTCTCAACGGATACATGAGCCTTTCTGATGGCTTGCATGCTCCATACTCATGATGTCATATGTCCAGAATCATATTTCAAAAGTAAGTTAATATACTTAAGAAAGGATTAAGGACATAGTCTTTCTGAGTTAGACTAAACCTTTGTGTCTTCATAAACCTTGTGCAATCTTCAGTCTTCTAATCTTCAGAAAAGCTTTATTGCTAGGATTGATCTTCATGGTCTTCTTGAAATAAAAAATTACACTCAGAGACCTATAATCCTAATACAAGATTTACTAGACTAATCATACTCAGTGATTTCCTCTTTTACAATGTTCAAGTGAACGAGTACTTAATCACCTTTACGGCTAAGATAAGAACATGTGATGAGTGATCAAAATACTAACATATATTCTAACAAATTTCCCCTTTTTGATGGGTCATCCATGACTATCTTTGAGTCCTATTACAAAATTGTAATCACGGAAGAAAACAATCCACCATAATCATTTCAAATGATATTCAATTTTAGTTGAATTAAGTGCATAAAGTAAACATCAACCAAATCACGAAGTGATCTTTCTTGATAAGTTGTCATCTATTAAAATGTACACGAATATGATCTTGAGATAGATGCAGTTCTGAAGAGATGCAACTTTTACATATAGAAATTTTAGAAACAATCGGCAAGATTACAAAAGTAATAAAACATACTAAGTAAATTAGAACACGGGAGAGTCAAGCTCGAGAGTATTCTAATGTTACTAGTCTTCAAGTCTTGAAGCATGACTTGGGTTTAGATACCTCAAGTTTTTGACACCCTTTGGATCGATTGACATGATCATCCACTTTTACGCAATCTTGGACATAGTCAAAAGAATCCTTGACGAGAGCTACGTCTTTACGGATAAGTCACATATTTCATGGTAACTCTTGCCAAGTTTGTGATTCTTCCATGAAAGTGTTTGACCAGTACTTTCCCGGACCGGGCATGGTCTACTTGCGGTGAGATAGGTTGAAATACTTGTATATTTCTTCCGGATAGTGTATATCATCTAGGTATTCATCGATGTCATATAGAATGACTCATAGGTTGAAACACCTAGTTTGTTCTTCTTTGTAGCTACCATCGATTTTCTTACCTTGTGTACATCATCGGGGTTTTGGGTAAGGGGTGAAAGAAAGATCCATCTTTAAAGCTTCATTCCTCTTTCTACTTCAAAGTTTAGCCCGGCATGAAGGTGCTCATGTTTTAGCAATTAAAGCTTGCCTTCTCTCCATTCGGGATCGGTTGAGGATAGGAGTTGGAAACTTATCATTGGCGGTGGGTGTTGTAGTTCGAATCGATACCCTCTCTTGTTAGAATGCACCTATATGAAGATTCTTCATTACTAGTCTTCATATACTCGATGTGGGCATCGTTGGCCTTTCTTGATGTGTTTCATTGTTTTTACCTTAATGGAAATCCCTTCTTGCTTTTACATTTGGTGGCCTTCTCGGAGATCCTCTAACCCTTTCTTCACCTTGAAATGTCTTTGGTGGATGTTCCTTGTAATGACTTGGTATTTCGGAAGAGGTTACATTTGCTAAAGGTCTTCTTTGCCATAGGAGGTTGTGAAGTAGTTGCTTGTCTCCTTTTCTTGTGAAGTGGATGTTCATACGTGTTGATTCATCCTCATCATCATTGAAGTCCAAAATTGGAGACTTGCGACTTTCTTGACCTCTTACCTCTCCTTCTTCTTGGTCTTCTCCTTCTTGATTATTACAGTTTGTTCCCATCCGAGATCTAAGGGACTTGGTTCCCCTAGTTATCATACTTCTCGACCTTACGGTGGTTGATCTGGAACAACTTCTTGACAAGGTGTCTCGGTGGTGTTCTTAATGACAAGTTGACTTGAGGAGGAGGAATTGATTGTTTTCTTTTCTTCCTCTGCCTTTACGAGTATCTCTTCTTCCCCTTAGTCATGAATGGTGACTCATGATAGCATAAGCTTGAGAGAGTTTCAAAGTTTTACGGAGATTGTTGTGCACTGACTAATTCTTGAAGTTCTTTCTTGACTCGTATTACCTTAACGATTCTGCTCCTTTCTGTTGAGCTCTTCAAGTGGTCTTAGAATGGCGTTGGCTTGCGAGCTTGACATGGTAACTTCATTCAATCTTTGCATTAGCATTGTTACAATCCTCATCCTAACCAACCCTAGGTCTTTACGAGAGAGAGCTATGCTGGTTGCTCTGTTGAGTAAGCTGACGATGGCTTCATCTCTTGGGACGGTTTGAGCATACGTATCTTGGGCAACTAGTGTCTTTACGAGCTCTAAAAATACCTTTGTTCCTTGCGGTGCTCTTCACTTCTTGAACTACTCGGTGCGAGAGAATATATGAGGAGCAAGTAGGGCTCTTTTGTCTTTGAGTGAGTCTCTCATCTTACCTTGATGTCAAGTTGTGGGTTTGACATCACTATCATAATCCTTTTCTTGGATTGTTTGCAGTTGAAAATCTTCTTACATTTTCCATCAAGTGTGTTGGCCTTACGAGAAGATGTAGAAGGTCTTTACGATGCGATTTGACATCATACTTTTTATCATCATTGTCATCCATGGCATCTATCTCGATGGTTGTGATAACAATGGCATTTTCAAATTTCTTTGCTCATCTAGGAGTGCGATTCCTTGGCATTAGCTTCTTCGAGCTTCTTGATTTTGTCTTCCTTTTCATCAACAAGAGCTTGAGTCTCAATGTTGATTCTCTTCTCTTCTTCAATACCTTTACGAGTTGTTCAATCCTAAACTTCGGTTTTGAAATTTCTTCTATGGCATCATTGTGTTGACTGTTGGGTATCTTGATGAGACTTGGGAGGTGATGAAGATGGAGCTTTACGAGCATTGGAGGAGTAGCCTTTTCTCCACTTCCTTTGCTAGCTTTACGAATCCGCCTTGTCGAGGTTGGGGATCATCATTACGATCATCATCATCATCACTCTTGTTCTTTGCTTCTTGGTTTGGATGCTCGGAGGAGGTTCTTGAAAATCATTTCGTCCATCTCCTCGTCATCTTACGAAACCGGGTTGATCACATTTGGGAATGTAATCATCCTCCCATTAACTTCTTGTTCGTGAGGATAAGTAGTGAGCTTCTTTGGGCAAGGCGGGATGGGTAACCATACGCTCTTGGGTTTGAGCATCCATGACTTGAAATCTGCTATAAGTCTTTGTGCTACTTCATGAATGAAGTCTTCATGCATCAGTGGCAAATGAGTAGGACTCTGTTGGAACAATGCATGGATATAATCTTCAGTTGAAGGCGATTGCTCTCTTTTACGGGACATCGATTACTCTGGATAATTACGAAGGTCGACCTTTACGAGTTTACGCCATTATGCGAAGCACTTGAGATGTTTCTTTAAATTGTTATACGGAAAGCCTTGAGTAAATCAAGCGGCACTAAACTTTGAGCACGAAAGAAGGTGTTGAAGTTAGTTTTGTTCAAACCACTTGTGTTAGTATCGTGTACAAAGTAAGCTTTACGAGCATACATGTAGAAACACTAGGCTCATCTGCTTGAAATTTTGCTTGCTTGGGCACAGAGGCCTCAGATACTTTGTTGTAAGGAGAAGTCTGATCCTCATCAACCTTTCTTTCTGCTTGAGCCTGAGAATTAAAATCAAATATGTTGAAGCTATTGAGAAAGATAGGTGGAAAAGTGCTACGAGACTTCACTTACTTCCAGTGAGGAAGCTCGTAGCATGTTCCTCGAAACCTTGGTGGTTTACGCACCTTTCTGCAGATCTTGCTTGTTCGTGATTTTAGTTTATTTTGGAAGAGATAACCTGACGGTTTCTTCATCGATTGTCCTTACAGGTGAGCACAGAAGAACAAACATAAAAGATTTAGTAGTGGGTTTTCCTGAGCATTCTTTCAAGAAGACTATTATTGATTACTTACCTTCTCAGCAGAAGGCTCAGTAAATACTTCCTCAGAAAGCTTTTCAGCCTCTGGAATCTCTAGGTTTTGGGGTGTTGGTTCCACCACCACTACTTCCTCAGTTGGAGCCTATGAAGAGACATTAAGAATATTAGAACATAAGATAAGAGCATTTTAGTTAGTTATTTCTTGTTGGAGATAACTTCACTACAATGGGACAGGCTCTTCTTGATGTTACGAGGTTGGAGGAACCTCTTCTTGATTGAGGGGTGGGCGGTTTTCTTCCCCGAAAATGTGTCTCCATGTTGGCTGTAACAAATCTGACTTATGAGTAACAAGTTAACATGCAATTATGTTGACATGTTAGATACAAACTATCTTTGTTACCTGAATAGGGTCAGGCTGATCATTGATCTCTTGAACTTGTGGTGATTCCACAGTCTCTCTATGCTCATTATTGTTCTCCTCTGCAGTATCATTCTGAGTCTCCGTCTCAGTTTGATCCCTTTCTGAGAGTTGAGCTCTCTCAGAAGGTTGAGGAACCTGTTCAAGAACAGGGTTTTCTTCAGCAATAATAACAGGGTTCAAGAACAGGTTGAGGAATCACTATTCTGTGTTGGTGCAGACCCATCTATGATATTTCTATCATCTCTGGAGAGTTCTGGAGCATTACAGGTTGCCTTTACGGGCATCGACATCTTACGAGACCTTGTCTCCGAAGGTTGTGCCTCTTGTATGCTTAGGGACTTGGAGGCTCTTTTGCTTTGAGTCCTCTTTCTCTTGTGGCTGGAGGTTTAGCTTGAGCTTGCTCGAGACCTCCTCACCTTAACTTTGCGATTTCTTCTTCTTACGCCTTTACGAGTGCGTTCTCGTGACAAGTTTCTCCTTTTCTTCAAAGGCGTGTACGAAAAGGAGTTGGTGGTAGGATTTCTGCCTCTCTCTAAGAGTGATTCCCATTGTTTCGAATGTATGATTACGAGACGAAGTGCATATTGGCCTTTGGCTCAGCAAGGCCATTGATGATTTTGGGCTCAAATTCCTCAATAAGTCCAAGGAATTTGTTGAAGGCGTACTTCCCCCAATTGAAGTGGGTTTCCTGCCCTTCATGCTTCTTATTCAGAAGATGCATCATCATCTATCTCTCCATGCTTATCTGGTCTACTCCTCCTTTGTTGCCATCAAAGCAACGGACCAGAATAAGAGCTAAAGTACTCCAGTGTTTCTGGAGATGACTAGTTCTGATGGCTTTCAGAACAAAGTCTCCTGGGCAACCTTTTGCATTTTCTAACTGGATTGCTTCAAATAGCTCTTTGACGCCTTGAATCATGGAAACGTCCTTGATGTTGATGTCTTCAATTGTTCCTCGATTTTTCAATCGAAATATCTTGCAGAAAGTCTTGCAGTCTAGAACAATTTCTTGTCCTTGGACTTCAGTCTGCATGTATTTCTCTTCTTCATCATTCACAACTATTGGTCCAGATAACGGCAAAGTAAAAGACTAGAGGGGGGGGGGGGTGAATAGTCTTTTAAAACTTTTGTCGATAACAACTATTTCTCAGATATCTGAATAGATATCTGATACTTAGAATCAGAGTGTGGAAGACTTAATAAAGATAAGTGCAGAAACAGGTAATATGTGTGTGTGTGTTGCTGAAATGTAAATACAGAAAGGTAAAAAACACGGCCAAGTATAGTGGTATACGGAGGTGGCGTAATCCTCCAACTAATCCACTTGATCTATCGAGACCTAGAATTCACTAGAAACGATAATTGAGTTCTCCTTACAATAATCCTATTCTAAGATTCTTAACAATTGGTTCCCCAAATGTTCCCCTGAGTTGTTCCCGGCTTTCCACGAAGTACTTCCTATACTCGAAACCTTTGAGTTATTCCTAGCTTCCCGCTAAGTACTTCCTATACTCGATAACCTTGGTTATTCCTTAGTTTCCCAAATCAAGTACTTCCTATACTCGGTAACCTTGGGTTATTCACGATTTTCAAACTAAGTACTTCCTATACTCCACTTGATTATGGTGTTGGTTTTGGTTTGAGTTGTCGGATGGCGTCTTAATAACTTTTAGTTAATCAAATAGCTCTGTGAACTAAGTTACTTAATACACTTTACGTATGGTATCTTGTTGATTTCTTGACCAAATCTTATGATATACATTCAAGAGAATGAATCTCGGATAGTTGATCTTTTGATTCAACTCCTTCACGAGATAGCTTTGCTTGTTTAGGATCGGGACACTTAGAACTTGGTGTTTACTCAAGATCAAAAGCTTTGGTATGTGAAAGCTTTGAAGATAAGTAAGTTGCTTTGAGAGAGTAAGGCGTTCGGCGTTTGTATGCGATTCAAGGTGTTGATGTGTCTTCTCAAGCGGTCTAAGTGTTGATATTTATAGATGAATTTGAGTACCGTTTGAATAGTATATTAGGCTCAAATTTGAACTATCGATATCTGTGTATAATCTTGTGTAAGTTTGTCTTCTTCCGGAAGGCTGCCGTTGCTTTTATTAGACATCTCTGTCCGTGCATTAAATGCATTGTACTATACTTTTGTCTGTAGTGCAGCGGAACTATGCTTTATGTCGGAGACTAGTGTTATCGATTCTTTGCGTCCTTATCTTCATTCTTCAGATACCACTTGTGTTTATTGAAACAACTTTGTTTGCAATATATATTTCTCTTTCAGAAACGTGGTTAAAGCTCAAGGTATCTGAGAGTAGATATCTGTGGACACTTTCCTTGTTTTCAGATATGTATCTTATTTCTTAGATATCTCTTTGTGACACAGTTTGTTTGAAACTATTCGTGTCTTTAAGATATCTGGCTAAGATATCTGAACAACAGATTCAGTAATCTTGTGCAGTTTTCTTCAAGTCTTCAATGTCGTTGAGCTTTCTACTTGGATGTCTTCTTCTTGGTCTTCTCTTCATAAAATAAAAATTACATTTTGAGACCTAACATCCTGTACAAGATTAGCTAGACTATCATACTTAGTGATTTTCCTCTTTTACAATGTTCAAGTGAACCAAGAGTACTAATCACCTTTCTGAGACTAAGATAAGTCATCATGTTGCAGATCAAAATCTAAACAGATATTTCTAACAAAATATCTAACAAATTTCCCCCATTTTGATCAGTCAACGATGACTATCTTCCCTATTACAAATCTGGATGAGGAAACAATCCACCACTTAATCATTTCTTAAGATCTTTCAATTTATATAATTAAGTGCAGAAAGTAGACATCAACCAAATCACAAGGTGTACTCTTTGCTGACAAGTTATCTTTTATAGAATACTATCTGAGAGTAAGTTCTTCAGATAAGTTACAACTAAAGTTTACAGATAACTTTAATACATGATCTGATTAAGCTCGATCGGCAAAATACAAAACTACATAGTAAATTAGGACAACAGGAGTAACCAAGCTCCAAGTAAACATCCTAAAGAACTAGTCTTCAAGTCTTCAATCTTCAAGTCTTCAACAGTATTTCTATGGATCAGTTTGCAAATTTCCTATCTCCAAACCTTTTGATGTCATCAGAATAATCATAGAGAAGAGTTTTGACAAGCATCTCTGTGTCTCTGGCAAATCCACAGACCTCTTTGTAGGTTTTGGTAGGATTTTTCTTGGCAAAATGCTTGACCCATAGGTACTTTCCCCACTTCGGGCATGCTCTATTACGATGTCGAAAGCTTGAAGTATTCATAGATAATCTTGGATATCGATGTCACCCTTGTATTGATCTTCTATCGGATAGAGCGACTCATAGGGTTCCACAAGTCTTGGTCTTGTGCTGTTCTGTGATATTGAATTACATGCACATCATCGGCATTCCATATGGACATTCATCGAGAGGTCCTTCTTCATGGCTTGATTCTCTTGACAACTTCAAAATCGACCATGCTTTGATGTGATTGGTGTTGATCAAGGTAGGTTTATTCTTTCTCCATGCGAAAGTTGTTTATGGATTGGTTACGGAAATCTTGAATTTACCAATAGATGCTTAAGTTCGAATCGATAGCCATTTCGATTGATGCACGTACATGACAAAGGAATCATTGTCATACTTCACATACTCTATTTTGGCTTCTTCGCTGAGTGGAAGTTGACTTTGTCTTTGCTTTCGACTCTCGGTCTGTTCCTTTTACATCTGAATTCTCTTTGGGGTTGTTGCTTGAAGAACCACCACCTGGATAGACTTGGTATTTCGGAGGGAGTTTTAGGCGCCAGGCTTTGCGACTATGGGCTCGATTAGGCTTTCAATTTTCCTTTTTACGAAGAGGAGCTTCATCTTCATCGGTCTCTTCATCATCATCAAGATTAGATCTTGTGAGAGTTTCACAGCTTTCTTCATTGCCCAGGGACTTGATTTGATCTTCTTCTTCTTCTTCAGAAGATTCATCAATCCCTCTAACTTGTCTTCTCCTTGGAGCCTTGGTACTCCTTGGAGGTTTCTGTGCCATAGCCCTTGTTACCATTTTGGTTCCTTGATGGGTTTACGGGAAGCTACTATTTACCATGACTTGGCTTGAGGAGGTTCATTGATTACGAGTGGTGGTGGAAGTTTTCTTCTTCCTTTACGAGCACTTTTGACTCGATTTCTTCTTGTTTTCATCTCCTTCTTCCCATTTCCCTGACTTTGAGGTCAGTTGTACTTTCTTTCCCCTTAGTCATTGTTGGTGACTCGGTCTCATAAAGGAATCGAGAGAGTCAAAGTGCCCTTGTAGATAATTATAGGCGGTGACCAACCGAAGTTGACTTTGAGCTCTGATTTTGCTTGATAAGTCCATTGTCCTTATCGGTGAGCTACGCTAATGGGCTAGAATGGCATCTGCTTTTCGGTGTAACTTGCCTCTTGAAAAGCTTTTTGACTAAAGACACATCATCGTCCCTTATCATTCCCGGATCTTTACGAGCAATGACCATGCTAGTTGTTCTCTGAGTGATGAGCTCAGTGAACTTTCTCATTTCAGAGGGGACGGAGGCAATTACTTCCTTGTTTTGTGAAGACATTTCCTTGTTTAGAGTAGCCAGTACTTGGTACCTGTTCATGTATTCATGGGAGTGGACGTTTGGCAGTTTGTTGAATATTGTAGGAGCAATCAACTTCCTTTTCAAGTGAGAAACCGCTAAATGTTCATGGCGGTGTTCTGCCGAAATCTTGTCTTCTTCATCATCGAGTGATTAGCCCGGTGATCTTCATCCTCTTGGACATTTTCATCGATCGTGTCGAGTCCGGCAACCATCTCGAGATTGGTTTCTTTCCTTTACGGGAGGAGGATGGTACTTCTTTCAAAGATGATGCGACCTTAGCATCATGCTTGACTTGGATACTTCTTGATGTCGAGTTCTTTGGTGATCTCTTGCCTGACATCCGTAGCTCTTTAACCTCGAGTAAGCAATCATTTCTTCTAAGTATAGATCTTGTAGTTGATCAATCTTATCTACGGATTTAGCTATTTGATCTTCCGGTTGAAGATGGGCTGTTGTTCTTCTTCAACGGTTATGCGAGTTGAGCACTTACAGTGCGAGTGTTTAATATTTTCTGATTGGTTTCCTCAGAGAGCTCAACTACTTGTTCATTAGTAACTGCGTGTTGGTTAGAAGATGGATGAGTAGATTTATGAGGTGATGAAGGCGGAGATTTACGTGAAGTCTTCTCGGTTTGCTTTTAATTGGTGAGGCATTGTTTCTCTGTGAAATTCCTCCGGTCCACAGTGCGGGGCATCATCATCATCCTTTTGTCATTATCATCCTCTTGGTGATGGTCGATTGGGAGGTTCATCAAAGTAATTTTCATTCATTTCTTCCTCCTCATCATCTTGGATCTGATTGATCACTTAGGATAGTGATCTTACGCCTTAACTTCTTCTTGTTGAAGGTATAAGCTGCAGTCTGGGCGGGGTGGCTTGAATGCCATCGTAATCTTGTCGACCATCTGCTGTTCAAAGGCATGTATCAAACTATCGCCACTTCTGGAAAAGTCCTTATGTAGTAGAGTATGGCTGTATATTGTTACGTAAGGAACATTGCTTGGACATATGTTTCGGTCGAGCTCGTGCTTTCGTCTGGTTGGTTGATCGTGATTCTCAATATTTCGGAGAGATCGAGCACCTTAACCGCCATTTCTTGAAGCATTGAATATGCTTTGGCGGTGTGAGCTTTGAAGAAGTGAAGTAGGTCCTTGTTTCTTCAATGGGAACTGCTTTGCATCTGTTTGAGCACGAAAGAAAGAGCTTTGAATGAGTTTCAAAACTTTGGTAGATATCTCGAGTAGTAGTGTAGTTTAGTTTACGAGTTACGAGTAAGTACATCGGGCTCGAGACTTGTTCTCTTGAGACAATTGGTGTCTCGGATATCTTGTTGTGAGGTGGAGACTTGGAAGTCGGTCCTCATCAACCTTTCTTTCTTGAACACGAGAGAAATACAATACTTAGGAAATAGTTTGAAAGAATCTATGCAAATATGCTTTTAATGAATTACGATTTGTGCTACTTCCCCGATAGGAAGCTCAGTTCATTTTCTCGGAAACTTGTGCGATTAATGGTGTTCTTTGAGTGATGTTGCCTTGGGGCTTCATCAATTTCCATTGATCGAGGAATGCAACTTTATCCTTGCATTTCTACTTACGAAATAGCACGTAAGTAGAAAGTATTGAATATTAGAAGAGATAAAGGATAACCAGATGAAGAATACTTGTCCTTGATTATCATATACCTTCAAGTTTGAAGGCTCAGTGATGTGTCTTCAGAAACCTTGTTGGTTTCTGGGTTTGTCTCTGGCATTTCTGCCTTATCTTCTTCCATCTCAGTTGGAGCCTGTTAGAAACATTTATCATGAATGAGCACATAAACATTTTCTTGAAAAATTAGTTCTCTTTAAGAATCATTTACATGTAGCACTGACAGTTTCTCAAGAGTTAAGGTTGAAGGAACCTCTTTTTCGATGTCTGAGGCTTCTCGGCTTCCTCTTGTTTACGAGTTTCTAACTTCGACTGTAAAAAGAAATTCTTATGAAACAAGATTTATAAGTATAAAATTTTTCACAAGGTAAGAGTTAAACCGGTCATTTACGAAGCGGTTTAATTTGATTGGTCTCTGGAACTTGTGACCTTTCTATACATTGGTCGTATTGTCCTAGTGCAGTTTCTTTGTTTGAAGTTTCTGGTACTTCACACCTTTCCTGAGTGTGCAACTCAGTTGCCTCCCCTGATTGATCATTCTGAGTTAATGTCTCAGTTTGATCCCTCTCATTGAGTTGGAACACTTTCAATTCTGAGATTTTCTTGACATCTGATATTCTTTGGTAATTCAAAATGGAGTTCATTTACCATTTCATCAACCACTTGTGGCTGTTGTGGTTGTCTGGAAGCAGAAGATTGATCAGTAGAAGGTTCTTCCAGATTTTTAGATGTGGCATTTCCATCAGCATCTGCCAGCACTAAAATACCACTCATCAGGGCTTTATGAAGTTGTTCAAGAGAAGCATTCCCTGATGATGTGTTTGCACCAACAACCTTTGCTATAGTCTCAGCAACCTGTGGTGTAGGTTCTTCTTCAGATACCTTATCACCAGTTACTTTTCCAGTAACCTTAGCCCTCTTTGTTCTTTCTAGGACTTGAGAGATGACTAGTTCATCATCTTCATCGTCAGAGCTCTCATCAGCATTAGGAACTGATTGGTCCATAACTCCTGCGGTTTCTACAGATGGGGCTTGGTGCTTTTCACCACTCTTGACAGCATTTATGAGTTCATCAGCAAGGCTTTCTGCATTAGTCGCAACATTTCTGAAAGCACTTTCTCTTCCTGAGTTTACTTGTTCAGTAGTTGATAACTCTTTTGCAGCATTGATGAGTTCATCTGCCATTATCAGTTCATCGACAATGCCTGCAGATATCTGAGAATTGACAACCTCTTTGGGTGTGTCTTCTGATTTGCCAGCAGACTTCTTTCTTGAAGTTCTAGGCTTCTTGGTATAACCTTTTCTTGATATCTTTTGATTTTTGCTTCTTAAGACCTTTACGAGACCCGGTAACCTTTTCATGATTTGTATACTCATATTTGTAGAGTAATTCTTGTTGCTATTTGATCGTCTCTCGAGCTCTATGCGAAGCTTTTCCGACCAAGTAGCATATCTTGAGACCATAACCTCATGGCCTTTGGCTCGGCTAGTCCTTTGACAATCTTAGGCTCGAAGCCTTGAATCTTCTTCATGAATTTCATGAAGGCGTACTTTGCCGATTAAAAGGGTTTTCCGGCCTTTTGTCTTGTTGATTCAAGAACATCATGATCCATCGTTCTTGGCTTATCGGTCGGCACCTCCTTGTAGACCATCAAAGCATCTGTGAAGAATGCAAGCGGTACATCGGTGAACCAGCGGATATGGTTGGATGTCGACAAGTTTGAACTTCGGTGGGTGTATCGATTTTCAAGATCACACCGTCAACTGTAAAGTTCTTTAACACCTTCAAGGAGTTCATCATCCTTGGTGTTTATTTCAAAATCCTTTCGATTTTGAACCTCAAACAACTTTCTGAAGGTTGTTAAGTCGGAAGGATTTCCTTTCCTTGGAGAGGTTTTGATAGACACTATTTGGTGCCTTGATACACGAAATAATCACGAAGTTGTTGTAAAATTCAACACATCGGTGATGAGATTCCACTTGGCGGCGGTTAGAAAACCTTGATTTGTGCCTTTTCAAGCTTGTCGAGAATCAATTTTACTGTCGGTTTGGTTTTCTATTGCGGAGAGGTATTCCTCGACCATGGCACCACCCAAATCATTACGTGACTTGAAGTCAATGGTCGATTAAAAACTCCTACCGGTCGATTGTTTACAATAACTTGACTCTGGTGCTTGCTTTTCGTGATACCGGTGGAGGATTAGGATTTACGTGTTGAAGTGTTCTTGAGGCCATCTCTTTATATAGTGTAGGGATTTGAAATTGGTGTTTGAAAGAGATTTGATTCAATGATTCTTTTCAAAAACTTAATCTTGATTTGCGAGATTGTAGAGGTTTGCAAAGAATCGAGAAGGATTTGCTATTCTTGTGCAAGATGAAATTTGATTAGGAAAAGTGATTTCATTTGCAAAATCCTATATATATAGCAGTTGAATCCCAGACAAATACATACAAATTGATTTTGTGTATGCGTATACGTAATTTGCAAGCGCGTGAGCAAAAGCTAATTGGCATTAAATGCTTAGTGGGCCGTATACGAATTTCAGCGATCCACTATTTTGTGAATTAATTTCCACGTGCGGATCAATGCTTAAAACAACTTCATCGAGGGTCACCATTGCTTCTTGACAATGATCACAATCGACAAGTGTAATTGTGCCCATTTAATGAGTTTTGGCGACTTGCTATCGAATCACAATTCTGTATGACCAGCGACACTATTAGCATCTTAATCATCTTATACTTAGGATTTTCCAAGTTTTCATCAAGATAGAAATAATGCGAGTTTCAAGAGTAGTTATTGCGATAGTTATACTATTCTCTTTTGTGTTCCCGTTTATAGAGTGATTGAGATATCGAGTTCTGTCTCGGAGATCTTAAGCTATCTTTTGCTCTTTAGCCTTTTGACTTACGGATACCGTTCAGTTTCTCTTTTATGTTTTACGGATACCGTTCGGATACCTCTTCTCTGATTTGCCGTTCGGATACCTCTTCTCGGTTTCCGTTCGGATACCTCTTCTCTGGTTGCCGTTTGGATACGAACTCTTTCGGTTCATTGGTAGTTCCATTAGTCGAAGACTATGTCTTAAGGCTGAGAATCTACTTTCTTGTAGTGGCTTAGTGAAGATATACGCAAGTTGGTCTTGATGCCAATCTTGAGTATCTCTATATTGCCTTTTTCAACATGGTCTACGGAAGTGATGTCTAACATCAATGTGCTTTGTTACGGCATGAAATTTAGGATTACGTGTAATCGCAATAGCACTTGTGTTGTCACGAGAAAATGGGAGTTTTCTTCTCATCGAGTCCATAGTCTTTAAGTTGTTGTTGTATCCACGAGAATTTGTGTTGCGCAACAACCTGACAATATATTCAGACCTCTGTGGTAGAAGTTGCAATTGAGTTTTGCTTCTTGCTAAACCATGAGATAAGTCTAGTACCGAGTGACAAGTTCACGAGGTGCTTTTCCTATCAAGCAATGAACTTGACATAATCGTACGAGTACCCTAAACTCGATCCACTTTCTTTAGGATACCACAATCCTACATCTACTGTACCTTTTACATACCTTAATATTTTCATAGCAATGTTGTAGTGTGTTTGCATTGGATTTGTCTGAAATCTAGCACATACTCCAACGGCATATTGAATATCAGGTCTACTTGCAGTGAGGTAAAGTAGTGAACCTATCAATTTCCTATACTTATGTTCTTCAACACTCTTATCTGATTCAGTATAGATCATTTTGGTTCCAATGCTCATAGGTATCTTAGCATTCTTTTCAGAAACCTCAAGATTGAATTTTGTGAGCATATCTTTTGCATACTTTGTTTGACTAATGAATATTCCATCATTGAGTTGCTTGATTTGCAATCCTAGGAAATAGTTCAATTCTCCCATCATGCTCATCTCAAATTTACTTTTCATGAGATTTGCAAAGTCATCACAAAGTTGCTTGTCCTTAGATCCAAATATCATGTCATCAACATATACTTGAACTAAGAGTAGTTTCCCATCATGATTTAAGGTAAATAAAGTTTTATCAACTTCACCTTTCTTGAAACCATTTTCCAGAAGGTACTTGGCCAAAGTGTCATACCATGCTCTTGGAGCTGTTTGATCCATCTGAGCTTTACATGGTTTATAGACCATTCTACTTTCTGAGGAAACTTCAAAGCCAGGTGGTTGCTCAACATAAACTTCTTCTGTAAGTTCACCGTTTAGGAATGCACTTTTGACATCCATCTGATAAACTTTGAAATCTTTATGAGCTGCAAAGGCTAGAAAGAGTCTAATTGCATCCAATCTTGCAACTGGTGCATATGACTCGTCAAAATCTAAGCCTTGATGCAGGTAAATCCTTAGCAACCAATCTTGCTTTGTTTCTGGTTATTTCACCAGACTCATTCATCTTGTTTCTGAAAACCCATTTAGTTCCAATCACAGATATTCCTTCTATAAATGGAACCAGTTTCCAGACTTTGTTTCTCTCAAATTGATCCAACTCTTCTTGCATTGCAGAGATCCAGTCTTGATCTCCTAATGCTTCTTCTATATTTTTAGGTTCAATATTCGAGATGAAACATCCAAAGAGAGAGTTAGCATTTTCAGCTATTGCTCTCCTGGTCCTAACACCCTGATTAATTGGTCCAATTATATCCTTTGTAGGATGATCTTTGATCCATCTCATCATAGGTTTAGTGCTAGTAGGATCAATATCCAAGTGATCTGAATGTGAATCACTAGGATTTTGATTTGATACTTTTTCAGTTCTGAGATATCTGACATATGGGAAATGCCATTGATATCTGACACTTTTTCAGTGTTAGAGATATACGAAATATGCATTTGACATTCTTATTTTGAGATACCTCTTCATGATGATGGTTCTCGATAACTTTGTTCCATTTCTGGAAAACTCATAGGGAATTCCTCATCATGTTTGTGAGTCATCTTGTTGTTACTAGGATTTTCAAGCTTTTCTACGTCAGAGTCATCCTCACTTTCCATAATGATGTTTTTCCTTTCTGAGGATTCTTCTTTAGAATCCCTCATTAATAATTCTTTGAACCTTTCTGAGAGTTCATCAATAGGAGGTGTTTTGTTATTTCCTTCATAGAATACAACATGAACTGATTCTTCAATTTTCTTTGTTCTTTTGTTGTGAACTCTGTAAGCTTTGCTGTTTGTGGAATAGCGAAAAACACCTTCATACGCCTTTGGTTGAAATGTTCTCAGATAATCTTTCCCATTGTTTAGAACAAAACATCTACAACCAAATACTCTCAGATGTTTGATATTAGGGGGTCTACCAACCAAGATTTCATAGGGGGTCCTGTCATGGTGTTTGTTTATCAAACATACATTACGAGTGTAACCATTTGTGTTTACGACTTCAACCCGATAAATTTCACTTATTTGATGTCATTAGCATTGTCCTTGCGGCTTCTTTAAGGGTCTGTTTTTCCTTTACGCAACACCATTTTGTTGAGGTGTTCTTCTGAGAGGAAAGTTGGTGTTGTATACCTTTGCGGTACAAAACTCCTTTATGTCTTGGTTGACAAACTCGTACCATAGTGCGATACGATTGCGAGATACCTTGTCATTTTCATGACTTCAAGATTTGTGTTTGGAAAGACAACCCAGTGAATCTTGAAGTCATCTACAACAACGGACGAACTTCTTTCTGCATAACTAATTACGGATGATTGAAATAGATCCATGTGTAAAAGTTGCGATTGGTCTAACACTAGAGTGTACGATTTTGGACTTGAAAGAGATCTTAGATTGTTTCCCCATCTGGCGGTGAGCAGATACCATCCTTTACGAAAGATGTTACAGGAAGACCAACCACTAACTCTTTCTTGGCAAGTCTATTGAGTTTTGAAGTTGAAGTGACTCATTCTTTTGTGCCGTAACGGTGCTCTTACTGTGACTAGATTGACTCACCATGAGACATTCTTGATTGTGGCGGATGCTTGATCGGCAACATAAAGGCGCCTTTCCGCCGACCAACTAAGGTATGCGCTTTGACTCATTGTCAATTAGTTTGCGATGTTAGCTTTGAATTTTATAGTAAAACCCGTATGCAATGGCTCATGCTAAATAGATTATATTTCAAATCCTTCACATGTGTCGTCGGTGATTGTTAAAGTCCCCAATTTGGCGTTGCCAAATCGAGAGGATTTAATTCTCCTCAACAAATCGATATCGGTCTGTGTTGCAAGCTTTGTAATCAGCAGTTGCTTTGTCTCTGTCATGTGCTTTCGCTCCACTATCAAATAGCCATTGTGCTTTGGTCCGAGGCATTACGCACTGACAGAAGCTTGAGATTAGGTTCTCATATCTATGATGGAACCGTCGAATTAAAAGTTCTTCGGTGGAATCCATTTTGAATGAATTTCTTTGAAATATGCTTTTGTCGGCAGGAGCGTAAGGAGAATTCTATTTGAATGAATGTTATCATTAGTAAAATTATTTTCTTCCTTGGTATGTTCCTAGGTGCTCCATATGATGCTTTGAGGATACTGTCGGGTTTACGAGTTTGCTTTCGACAAACTTAGCCTTCCTTAATGATTACTTCTAATACAGCATTGATTTTCGGTGGCTTGATTTAACTTCCGCCGATAATTGCTTTGAGCAATTCTAGCTTTCGACCATCGTTCTTGCTCACCTTGTACTCATGAGCAAGTTGTTTTCCGATGCCTTTGTAGCGATACCGTTTGAGCACTTGAAGCTATCGAGATCTTTTCTCGTGACTTTGCTAGTCTGGTTGATCGATTTCTTTCGAGAAAAAAGTGACATGGGAGAATTTGCGGCTCCTGCAATTCTACCTTTTGAAGACATAACCTTGTGGGTGTTTACACTTTTCGGTGTTGTGTTTCTTTTAGACGTACCAACAGTTTTGTTTTTGACTTGTTTTTCCCACAAAGGTTTAGTCATGTTGCCTTTCCTTTGTCGACAATCTTTGTCTTTTCACGATACTATAGATTGCTTGGGAACGTCTTCTTGAGTACTTACAAATGTTCTTTTCTCTTTACTCTTATTGAGTGATAGAACAATGCATACGTATTATTGAGTCCTTTCTTTCTGAAGGATCTCTTAAGTAAGATTGTACTTGATGAAGAGTGTCACTAGCTTTGGCATAAGATTGAAAGATAGTTCTTTCTTCTTGAGTTCCTTATTTTCGGAAAGAAGATCTTCATATTTCTTTTGAACTCGCTTGATGCTTCTTTATGTGACTTTTCGGTCTCGGATATCGAGCTTTGAGAAAGCATTTTAGCGTCCTTTTTCCGGATATCTTAACGAATGAGAATTTTCCTTTGCAAGAAAATTCTTTTCCTCCTCTAGATTTTCGGTTCTACTTACGGATCATTAGAAATTCTCTTTCATAGATATCAAGTTCCTTTACGAGATTTTCTAGATCTTTTATTTCCTCTTCATCACTTTCATAAGTGTAGCAAAGTATGTGTTACCTCATGAGCCATAAGACAATTTTCTATGTTGGAGATATGCGGTCGTCAATTTGACAACCCCACATTTCATTCTTCTTGAGGCGAAATCGATTATATCATGAGTAACTCCACATAATTACGGTGATGGTAAGGTTGAGTCATCTGAATTGTCATCTTGAGAATCATCTCAGCGTCTAGAGCATCGATTGAATTTGGATTTTCTTTCTTTCTTGATTACAAAGCTTTACGGCTTCTTAAAGATTCTTCTATCTTTCTTGTCGCTTTGTCCTTAGTTTGTTGAGGCGGACAATCCTTCTTGAAGTGGCGAGTTTACGACAATAGAAAGCAGATATCGTTTCAATTTACTTCCTCGGTACATGATGCTTTACATTTGGCTTGTTCGTGAGCTTTGCATATTTTTGTCTTGGTGATAGTTTGAAACTAGATGCTTTTTGACTTCTCTTTGGCTTTTCTTCTCTCAATTTCTCGTGACAAATTTGCTCATTTGCTTTGCGGCAAGAGCATCCTCGATCTCCTCCTTGCTTTTCTTCTTTTGAAGTTCCTTGAGTAACTAGAGCAACATTACGCAACTTTTAGGTTGTTTGTTCTCTCTGAGTTGTCTCATAGTCCTTGATGTAAGATGAGAGAAAAGTTCCCTTTGGAGTGATATTTGGCATACCTTGGTTAAAATAAAAGAATTTAGTATGCTCCGGTTGTGGTTAAGACTTGACAATAGTCTTAATCTTCTCGGTGAAAGTATCTATTGCTTTCCCAAGTCTTGCAATATCACTCATGAGAGTGGTAAACACGAAATCAAGTTCTTCGAGTTTCGGTGGGACCTTGTTTGAAATTTTGAAATTTCAACTTTAGAACTTCGAACTTGTTTTCTTTGGTTTTCTCGGTTAAAGCTGATTTCTTCAATCGGTTGCGAGCAACTTTCGCCGTTTAGCACCCACGGTTTACATTGTATGTGCTACGGTGTCGATCGATGATGATGTTATGAGCTTGACCATCGAGACGATTCCTCTTGGCATCTTAGATGTCGAGTTCTCTGAGCTTTGGTTACGTAAATAACTTGACGGTAGATCTTCCACTAGTTGGCGCATCATTTGTGAAGATCCTTCGCTTTGATCTCTGTCTCTTCCACTCGAAACCTCCATGACTTGCTTAAGTTGTTGAATGACTATTGGGCCATTCTTTATTACTTCTATCATCTCGTCACTTATGGCTTCAAGGTGGAGCATCATGTTATTTTTCCATTTCTCGTAGTTTTCTGGTTTGAGAACGGGTGCATCACTCAGAGACATACCTGCACACTTAACACACAAATTAAATAGTCCTCAAAAGTGGACAAAGTTCCTTCAACTATCTGGGATTTCCTGCCTCTCTCTAAGAGTGATTCCCATTGTTTCCAGAATGTAACAGATTCTGAGACCAAAGTGCATATTGGCCTTTGGCTCAGCAAGGCCATTGATGATTTTGGGCTCAAATTCCTCAATAAGTCCAAGGAATTTGTTGAAGGCGTACTTCCCCCAATTGAAGTGGGTTTCCTGCCCTTCATGCTTCTTATTCAGAAGATGCATCATCATCTATCTCTCCATGCTTATCTGGTCTACTCCTCCTTTGTTGCCATCAAAGCAACGGACCAGAATAAAACTAAAAGTACTCAGTGTTTACGGAGATGACTGATTCGATGGCTTCGAACAAAGTCTCTGAGCAACCTTTGCATTTTCTAAGCTGGATTGCTTCAAATAGCTCTTTGGCCTGAATCATGGAAGCGTCCTTGATGTTGATGTCTTCAATTGTTCCTCGATTTTTCAATGAAATATCTTGCGAAAGTCTTGCGTCTAGAACAATTTCTTGTCCTTGGACTTGATGCGCATGTATTTCTCTTCTTCATCATTCTGGCTGTTGGTCCGGATAACGCAAAGTAAAAGACTTCGGGGGGTGAATAGTCTTTTAAAACTTTTGTCGATAACAACTATTTCTCAGATATCTAAATAGATATTTGATACTTAGAATCAGAGTGCGGAAGACTTAATAAAGATAAGTGCGAAGCAGTTAATATGTGTGTGTGTGTTCTTTGAAATGTAAATCTGAAGGTAAAAACACGGCAAGTATAGTGGTATCACGGAGGTGGCGTAATCCTCGACTAATCCACTTGATTATCGAGACCTAGAATTCACTAGACAGATAATTGAGTTCTCCTTACAATAATCCTATTCTAAGATTCTTAACAATTGGTTCTGACCAAATGTTCCCCTGAGTTGTTCCCGGCTTTCCTGACCCAGTACTTCTATACTCGAAACCTTTGAGTTATTCCTAGCTTCCCGAGCTAAGTACTTCCTATACTCGATAACCTTGGAGTTATTCCTTAGTTTCCCAAATCAAGTACTTCCTATACTCCGGTAACCTTGGAGTTATTCACGATTTTCAAACTAAGTACTTCTGTATTCCACTTGATTATGGTGTTGGTTTTGGTTTGAGTTGTCGGATGGCGTCTTAATAACTTTTAGTTAATCGGATAGCTGTGAACTAAGTTACTTAATACACTTTACGGTATGGTATCTTGTTCGATTTCTTGACCCAGTCTTATGATATCATTCAAGAGAATGAATCTCGGATAGTTGATCTTTTGATTCAACTCCTTCAGATAGCTTTGCTTGTTTAGGATCGGACACTTAGAACTTGGTGTTTACTCAAGATCAAAAGCTTTGGTATGCGAAGCTTTGAAGATAAGTAAGTTGCTTTGAGAGAGTAAGGCGTTGACGTTTGTATGCGATTCAGGTGTTGATGTGTCTTCTCAAGCGGTCTAAGTGTTGATATTTATAGATGAATTTGAGTACCGTTTGAATAGTATCCGTTAGGCTCAAATTGAACTATCGATATTGTGTATAATCTTTATGCTTGAGTTTTGTCTTCTTCGAAGGCTGCGTTGCTTTTATTGACATCTCTGTCCGTGCATTAAATGCATTGTACTATACTTTTTGTCTGTAGTGCCAGCGGAACTATGCTTTATGTCGAGAGACTAGTGTTATCGATTCTTTGCCGTCCTTATCTTCATTCTTGAGATACCACTTGTGTTTATTGAAACAACTTTGTTTTGCAATATATATTTCTCTTCGAAGCGTGGTTAAAGCTCGAGGTATCGAGAGTAGATATCTGGACACTTTCCTTGTTTTGAGATATGTATCTTATTTCTCGAGATATCTCTTTGTGACCTGTTTGTTTGAAACTATTCGTGTCTTTAAGATATGGCTAAGATATCGAACAACGATTGATAATCTTATGCGATTTTCTTCAAGTCTTGATATGTTGAGCTTTCTGCTTGGATGTCTTCTTCTTGGTCTTCTCTTCATAAAATAAAAATTACATTTTGAGACCTAACATCCTATACAAGATTAGCTAGACTATCATACTTAGTGGTTTTCCTCTTTTACAATGTTCAAGTGAACCAAGAGTACTAATCACCTTTCTGAGACTAAGATAAGTCATCATGTTGCTGATCAAAATCTAAACAGATATTTCTAACAAAATATCTAACAACAACTTTTGTGAAGATTTTGGAGTTGTTATAGAACTCCAGTACATCCAGTGTGGATAGTCCACTGGGTGCAGCAGATAGAAGCTTGTAGATATGGGAATTCTTCAGCATCCCCAATATCAGTTTCCTTTCTGGTTTTGAATGTATAACTGTTGGTACATACCTCTTTACTAGAAAAGCTCCCCAATTCATTTTGTGGTTAGTGTTCCAGTCCGATGGCGTAAACTTTCCCAGAAGGCGTTTATTCAACACCTTAAGTTCCTTTCCTCCTTGCTTTTCAGCAGGAGCAGATGATGCGGTCTTAGGGTTCTTGGTGGTCATCTTCTTGGGTGCCATCTCTTATATAAAGTTTTGAATGAGTTTTTTTCGATGAATTTTGCACAAATAATCGAGATTAGTCTATCTTTTCAGAAGACTAAGCCTGAAGTTGAGTTTTTGCGAGAGGTTTTGCGAAATCTTGAGAGATTTTCTTTGTTTTGATCTGAAGTTTGAAATTTGAAATTGGTAAAAGTGTTTGTCTTTTGCCCAAATCCTATATATATAAGACAAAATGTACATAGATACAACATACATACTGTTGAATATGAATCGTGTCTTTGCATGCATAGGCGTGGTGCGTCCTTTGTACTTCATTAAATCGTAGTGGGCCATATGCATTTATCAGACATTACTTGCTTTGTTTTAATCTCAATCGTTGAGATCAAACGTTTATTCATTAAGGGCTTATATTGAATATCTTGTAATGATATCAATCAACAAATGGTAATCTGCCGACTTGATGGATTTTTAATATGCTACATTCATTGTGTCACTTAGTAAAGAGTAGGAACACTTAATCGTTTGAGCTTATCATTCTGAGTGTTAAGTCCTTATCTTTATATTGTTTATCATGAAAATGGTAAAAATACAAGACATTGTACATGTTTGACTTTCAGAACTTATACCTTTTGGGCTTTGTGTGTCCATTTCTCTTTATGACTAAATAGCTTTCTGAATTCAAGTGTTAGAAGTTTCAGTTGTTTGAATGTATTTGACCCACTCTCAGTAAGTAAGTTCTAGTTTTATTTACTTATTGAGTGTGTACCAACCTTTGCCTTGCTGGATACCCGTTCCAGAAATGTTTTGCCATTCTGAGTGTTGCTACTCAGAAACCTTTGCATCACATATTTTCAACTTGGCTTTCTGAGAACATTTCTCGAGGCTACTTTCTACCTCACTTACTCAGACTTTAGAGATTCAGGACAATTTTTCAGTCCTTAGGCAAATCCATTAATCCAAGATTGTGTCTCAAAGTCAAGAACCGGCTTTCTTGTAAAGTCTTAGTGAAGATATCTGCAAGTTGGTCTTCTGTGCCAATCTTGAGTATCTCTATATTGCCTTTCTCAACATGGTCTCTGATGAAGTGGTGTCTAACATCAATGTGCTTTGTTCTGGCATGGAACTTAGGGTTCTGTGTTATTGCAATAGCACTTGTGTTATCACAGAAAATGGGAGTTTTCTCTTCATTGAGTCCATAGTCTCTGAGTTGTTGTTGAATCCACAGAATTTGTGTTGCACAACAACGGTGACAATATATTCAACCTCTGTGGTAGAAGTTGCAATTGAGTTTTGTTTCTTGCTAAACCATGAGATAAGTCTAGTTCGAAGCGACAAGTTCACGGTACTTTTCCTATCAAGCATTGATCCGGCATAATCGACATCGAGTAACCAAACTCACTCGATCCACTTTCTTTAGGATACCACAACCTACATCTCTGTACCTTTCACATACTTTAATATTTTCATAGCGGTGTTGTAGTGTGATTGCATTGGATTTGTTTGAAATCTAGCACTTCAAGCATATTGAATATCAGTGCGCTTGCGATGAGGTAAAGTGGTGAACTATCAATTTCTATACTTGTGTTCATCAACACTCTTATCTGATTTAGTATAGGTCATCTTGGTTCCTATGCTCATAGGTATCTTAGCATTCTTTTCAGAAGGCTTAAGATTGAACTTTGTGAGCATGTCTTTTGCATACTTTGTCTGACTAATGAATAATCCATCATTGAGTTGCTTGACTTGCAAACCTAGGAAATAGTTCAATTCTCCCATCATGCTCATCTCAAATTTACTTTTCATGAGATTTGCAAAGTCATCACAAAGTTGCTTGTCCTTAGATCCAAATATCATGTCATCAACATATACTTGAACTAAGAGTAGTTTCCCATCATGATTTAAAGTGAATAAAGTTTTATCAACTTCACCTTTCTTGAAACCACTTTCCAGAAGGTATTTCGCCAAAGTGTCAAACCATGCTCTTGGAGCCTGTTTCAGTCCGTAAAGAGCTTTCTGTAGCTTATAGACCATTCTACTTTCTGAGGAAATTTGAAAGCCAGGTGGTTGCTCAACATAGACTTCCTCAGCAAGTTCACCATTCAAGAATGCACTTTTGACATCCATTTGATAAACTTTAAAATCTTTATGAGCTGCAAAGGCCAGAAAGAGTCTTATTGCATCCAATCTGGCAACTGGTGCATATGACTCATCAAAATCTAAACCTTCAGTCTGGGTGAATCCCTTGGCAACCAACCTTTCTTTGTTTCTGGTTATTTCACCAGATTCATTCATCTTGTTTCTGAAAACCCACTTAATTCCAATCATAGATATTCCTTCTACAAATGGAACTAGTTTCCAGACTTTGTTTCTTTCAAGTGATCGACTCTTCTTGCATTCTTTGAGATCTAGTCTTGGTCTCTTAATGCTTCTTCTATAGTTTTTGGTTGATGTTTGAGATAAAACATCGAAGAGAATTAGCATTTTGGCTATTGCTCTCCTAGTCCTAACACCTTGATTGATTGGTCGATCACATCTTTTGCGAGATGATCCTTGATCCATCTCATCATGGGTTTAGGGCTAGTAAATTGACATCTATGTGATTTGAATGTGAATCACTATGATTATGACTTGATACTTCTTGATGTCTGTGACATTTTGCACCTCGGAGGCGGTGAATGTCGACACTTGCTCGATGTGAGAGCTTTACGGGACATGCCTGTCGGAGAGGTCATTTCGAGTTGGCTCACTGATGAACATCTTCAGTTTCCATTTCTGGAATTCTCATAGAAATTCTTCATCATGTCTGAGAATCATCTGGTTGTTACTAGGCATTTCATGCTTTTCTTCGTCAGAGTCATTCTCTCTTTCCACAATGATGTTCTTCCTTTCTGAGGGTTCTTCTTCAGAATCCTTTATCATTAGTTCCTTGAACCTTTCAGAGAGTTCATCGACAGGGGTGTTTTCTTGTTTCCTTCATAGAATCTGACATGGCGATTCTTCAATCTTTTTGTTCTTTTGTTGTAAACTCTGTATGCTTTGCTATTCATAGAATAACGAAAACACACCTTCATACGCCTTTGGTTGAAATGTTCTTAGATACTCTTTTCCATTGTTAAGGACAAAACATCTATAACGAACACTTTCGGATGTTTGATATTAGAAGTCTACTGACGAGAGTTCATATGGGGTCTTGTCATGGTGTTTGTTTATCAAACATACATTACGAGTGTACCATGTTGTGTTCTGACTTCAACCCGATAAACTTCACTTATTTGATGTCATTAGCATTGTCCTTCTTTGCTTCTTTAAGGTTCTATTTTTCCTTTCGCAACACCATTTTGTTGTGGTGTTCTTCTGAGAGGAAAGTTGGTGTTGTATACCTTTCTTTGGTACAAAACTCCTTTATATATCTTTGGTTGACAAACTCGGTACCATAGTGCATACGATTGCGAGATACTTTGTCATTTTCATGACTTCAAGCTTATTGACAAGTTTGGTATCTCCACCTAGCATCAGATTTGTGCTTTAGAAAAACAACCCAGTGAATCTTGAGAAGTCATCTCTGACAACAGACCATACTTCTTTCACGCATAACTAATTCTGATGATTCAAAAGATCCATGTGTAATAGTTGCGTTGGTCTAACACTAAATTGTACGGTTTTGGACTTGAAAGAGATTTTGGATTGTTTCCCCATCGGCGTGAAGCAGATACCATCCTTTACGAAGATGTTTTGGGAAGGCCAACCACTAACTCTTTCTTAGCAAGTTTGTTGAGTTTTAAAATTCAAGTGACTCATTCTTTTGTGCCATAACGGTGCTCTTACATGTGACTGATTGACTCGGCATGAGACATTCCTCAATTATGGCGGATGTGATCAAACATAAAGACTTCCTTTCCACGAGCAACCAAGGTATGCCTTTGACTCATTTATATAAGTTTGCAATACTTTTCTTTGAATTTCATAGTGAATCCCTTATGCATAAGGCTCATGCTAAATAGATTATATTTCAAACCTTTAACATATGTCGTCGGTGATTGTTAATGATCCTAATTTGGCGTTGCCAAATCGAGAGGATTTAATTCTCCTCTAACAAATCGATATACGGTCCATTGTTGCAAGCTTTGTAGTTTACAGTTGCTTTGTCTCCTATCATGTGCTTTCGCATCCACTATCATATAGCCATTGAGCCTTAGTCGAGGCGTTACGCACAACGAGGAAAGCGAGTTGGGTTCTTGCTTGAGAGATAGAACCATTTAGACTAAACATTCTTCGGTAGGAATCCACTTTTTAGTGAATTTCTTGGGAGTTTGTTTTAATCTAACTTGATCGAAGGAAATCTGATAAAATCGTAATTTTGATCTCAATTTTCCTTCTTGGGGTGTTTCTAGGTGATCCCTTTGGTGCTTTACGGACCACAGGTTTACGGGTTGCTTTTACCAAACTTAGCCTTCGACGAGTTCCTTCTAGCTCGGCATTCAGTTTTCGGTGGCTTGAGATTTCTTCCATACATCTCTTGCTACGTGCAATATCAGCCTTGTGCCATTGTTCTTGCCCTTCTTTATATTGTTGCAGAAGAACTTTTCCAATAGCACGATAGCCAATGCCATTTCGAACACCTTTGGCTTTGTGGATACGTTCTTCAGAAGCCTTACTAGTTTCTGCACCATCTTTATTTCATAAAATGTACGATGAGAATTTGCCTATTCGGCAATTCTTCCTTTCCTAGTAATGTAGCAATGTGGATGGTTGCATGTCTGAGGGTTGTGTTTCTTTTCAGAAACCTTATCCACAAGTTTCTTGTGAACTTGTTGTTCTTTCAAAGGCTGGGTTGCTACTCCATTTCCTTTGTCAACTACTCTAGCTTTCTGACCAATGCTATAGGTGGTTGAATAACCATTACATTGACTTTTACAAAATTGACCTTTCATCACTCTTCTTCAGAGGAGATAAATTACTCGATTGTTCATCAAGTCCAAGTCCACCTTTCTCAGAGGGATCTCTCATATAGGATTGAACCTCAGTGAGAGTGTCACTAGCCTTTGCATAAGATTGGAAGGATAGCTCTTTCTTTCTGAGTTCTTCATTCTCGAGCGACTTCATCATTTTCTTATTAAGTTCATCGAAGGCTAGTTTGTGAGAATTTTCATTCTCGGATATCGAGCTTCGGAAAGGCTATTTGGCGTTCTTGTTCTCAGATACTCTGGTTAGCTCAGAAACCTCTTTTTCAAGAGTTTCTTTGCTTTCCTCTAGAATTCTGGTTTTGGATTTTGCTTCCAGAAATTCTTTCTCATAACGATCCAATTCACTCTTGACCAACTCCAGATCCTCAATGCCATCATCACTCTCATAGTACAGAAATTGTGAATTGTTAGTTACCTCATCAGCCATAATACACATTTCAATGTTGGAGATGTTTGGACCAGCAATCTCAGCAACTCCACACATTTCATTCTTTAAGGCCGAAGTCGATTACATCGTGGGTGATTCCACACAATTCTGGTGATGGTAGGTTTGAGTCATCTGAATCTCCATCTTCAGAATCTGTCTCAATGTCTAGAGCATCAAGTTGAATTTGAATCTTCTTCCTTTCTTCAGTCAGTAAGGCCCTTTGATTTCTTTTGAAATTTCTTCTGTCCTTCTTGTCACCTGTCTTGAGCTTATTTAAAGCAGGACAATCTCTCTTGAAGTGACCAGGCTTTTGACAATAGAATCAGATATCATTTCCTATTTCTGCAGCTTCAGTACTAACACCTTTCTGAATGGGGGTGTTCAGAGAGTTGTTCATTTGTATGTTCTTGTACTGATGATAGTTTGGGCGAGATGCTTTTGACTTTTCTTTAGCTTTTCTTCTCTCAATCTCTTGACTCACAAATTTCATCATGTGTCTTACTGCAAGAGCATTTTCTTCAGATGCATCTTTGGTATCCTTCTTTTCAGAAGAACCTTGAGAAACTAGAGCAACACTTTGCAACTTTTAATTTGTTCTCTCGAGTTGTCTCATAGTCTCTGATTGCAAGATGAGAGAAGAGCTCTCTTGGAGTAATATTTGGCATCCTTGGTTGAAATAAGCGAACTTAGTGTGCTCCGGTTGTGATTGAGACTTGACAATAGTCTTAATCTTTTACATTTGGGAGTATCTGTTGCTTTCACCAAGTGCAGCCATATCACTCATAAGTGTAGTAAACCTGAAATCAAGTTCTTCTAGAGTTTAAGTGGGACCTTGTTTGAAGTTTTGGAACTTCAATTTAAGAACTTCGAACTTGTTTTCTTTGGTTTTCTCAGTTCGGCCTGATTTCTTCAATCGGTTGCGAGCGACTTCGCGTTTAGCACCCCAGTTTACCTTGTATGTGCTCAGTGTCGATCGATGATGATATTACGAGCTTGACCATCAATCTGTCTCTTGGCATCTTGGATGTCGAGCTCTCTTAGCTTGTCTTCATATATAATGCTTCCGAGCAACATAATCATTATCACTATGACCATATCCTCGCTTCCATCTTCCTTGTTTGAGGCTTTTCTTCCATCGACACCTCGATAACTTGTTTGGGTTATGCGATTTTGATAAACCCTTCATTGATGACATAGATCATCTCGTCACTAATGGCCTCGGATGGAGCATCATTTTTTTCTTCCATTTCTCGTAGTTTACGGCTTCAAGCAGGTGCATCACTTTCGAGACATACGCACTTAACACACAAATTATATAGTCCTCAGAAAGAGACAAAGTTCCTTCACCTATCTGGGGATCTAGGTTCAGTGCAGAAGGATTGTGAACCTCCTGCTCTGATACCACTTGTTGGTCCAGATAACGGCAAAGTAAAAGACTAGAGGGGGGGGGGGTGAATAGTCTTTTAAAACTTTTGTCGATAAACACAGTTTCTCAGAAACCTGGGGGTTTCTGATACTTAAATTCAAAGCGCGGAAGACTTTAAGATAGGTAAGTGAAGAAACAATAAGAATGTGTGTGTGTGCTTTGCGGAAATGTAAATACAGAAAGGTAAATAACACAGCAAATATAGTGGTATCTGGAGGTGGCGTAATCCTCCAACTAATCCACTTCGGTCTTTCTGAGACCTAGAATTCACTAGAACAGATAATTGAGTTCACCTTACAATAATCCTATTCTAAGATTCTTAAACAAATGGTTCTGACGAAATGTTCCCCCTGAGTTATTCCCTAGCTCCTAGAGCTAAGTACTTCCTCTACTCAGATAACCTTGGAGTTATTCCCTGATTTCCCAAATCAAGTACTTCCTCTACTCCACGCCTTGATGGTGTTGGTTATAAGGTTTTGTTAGAAAGGCTTCTCGTATAACTTTTCAGTTATGTTTTCAGAGAGCCAAACAGAACGAGACTAGTTAATACACTTGTTCAGTGGATGGCTGTTTGCTCTTTATTGACCCAAGTAATTGATGTCTGTTCTGGATAATGAGCTTCAGAAAGGGTATCTGATAGTTCAACTCTTTCACGAATAACAATCTCTTGTTAAGGTTCAGGACAACTTAGAACTACTAGTGATTCTTCAAGCAACAGAAGGCTTTCAGAAAGGGTAGTAGAGTGCTTGAGAGAATACTTTGCTTGATGGTAATTTTGCAAGATAGAGCGTTCTAAGGTATGTTCTTCAAGCATCTAAGTGTGTGATATATATAGATAAATTTGAGAGGCGTTTGAATTATATCCATTGTGCTCTCCATCAAATTATATCCGTTTATATCTTGACTATGTACTCAGAAGTCACTATCTCATTTTTCAAAGAAAACTGCTTTTTGCAGCATATCTGCCGATGCATTTAATGCATAGTATTGTTCATTGTCCTATAGTCTCAACAGATACATGAGCCTTTCTGATGGCTTGCATGCTCCGTACTCATGATGTCATATGTCCAGAATCATATTTCAAAAGTAAGTTAATATACTTAAGAAAGGATTAAAGGACATAGTCTTTCTGAGTTAGACTAAACCTTTGTGTCTTCATAAACCTTGTGCAATCTTCAGAAAATCTCCATTGCTAGGATTGATCTTCATGGTCTTCTTGAAATAAAAAATTACACTCAGAGACCTATAATCCTAATACAAGATTTACTAGACTAATCATACTCAGTGATTTCCTCTTTTACAATGTTCAAGTGAACCAAGAGTACTTAATCACCTTTCTGGCTAAGATAAGAACATGTGATGAGTGATCAAAATACAAACAGATATTCCTAACAATATATGTCGCCTCAACACAACTCTTCGACGCATCCGGTCCCTAGTGTTCTGAGTTGGAAAGATACACCCATACCACAACAGCTCAGCTCTTCCAAACCGATGCACCCGGTGCCTAGGGTTACCAAATTGGAAATATACGCCTATACCAATCGTTTCTAACGAGGTATATATATCACAATTCCTTTTTGTATTTCATCACGCATATCTTTTTCTTTCTGTCAATCATTCAAAGTATCTTTGGCTATAACTGTGTCTAGAAATCATGGTGTTTTTCCAATACTTGAGGAGAATGTCTGATGGAATCATATACTTTTTATTTAAGCATTTGTTTGTGTCTTACGTTTTCAAGCTGCTGGAAGAGTATACCCAGCCGGTGCTAAAATATTTATTGGACACTACTATTCAGAAGTTTAGAGCATATGGACATGTATGTTAATGATCTGTTTTTACAACTAGAATAAGTACTACTAACAAAAACGGATTAGCACAAACAGATCATTGACATAACTGTCCATTTCCTCTGAACTTCTGAATAGCGATGTCGATAAATATTCGACATCGGTGTATAAACTGAAAATAAAAAAGTATGATTGAAAAGAATAGCGTGATGAAATAAAAAGATATATATATATATATATATACCTCGTTAGAAACGATTGGTGTATATTTCAATTTGGAAGATGACATATATATCCATTCGATCGTGTGAAGAGGCGTGTGGGCGGATGAATGGAGAGCGAGCTTTTCCGAACTGAATGAGCCAAAATGGCTATGAGCTGTGTGGAGGCGACGTATTAATGAGTTCCTTTCTTCTTATAATTACTATTTCATAAATTCTACTTATAGTTAGAGCTATTATGAGAGTCACTTATAATAAACCGCTCTATTTTTAGATAATGTTATTCTATTAATATAACTTTTGTTGATTTGTATGACTGAATCACCATGAAACAAGGAAAGGTTGTTCATAATGAAGACCGAATATTGTTACCATCTGTGAAAACGTTGTATGTTGGATTGTTATGAAGTAGTCATTTTCTGCAATCAAAGATAGTGAAGTACATGAAACAAAATTCAGTATTTTTTATATTTGGTTTCTTTCCAACAAAAAGGAAAAAGATTTTATATTCAAAAGGCATAATTAAAGGTTTGTTGGGGTTTATTAAAGCATTCTAAAAACCTATGGGGAAACGGTGAACCCTAAAAACCTTGACACATGAAACCATAATAGGGATACACAATAACCTGAAACATTATATATCACGCCCCAAAACCAAATCACTTTGGCGCGACCGGCCGTCTATCGTGAGATGGGCTCACGCCTACCTTTAACCTCAAATACATCAATTACAATATCTCGAGTGGTACAAAGGCATCTAAAATCCTATATAGAACAATAATTACAAATCCTCAAAACATAACAACCATCGTGGCGACAAATCATCCTACAATACAAATCTAAGTCGCGACAACTACTAAGCGACCTTCACATATCCATCATCGACTACCGTCTCAACTCCAAACTATCTTTGTCCAATCACTTACTAAATATATGAAAGGGGGTGTCAGGGTGAGCTCCTGGCACTTTTACCCGGATCAAGTACATAAAAAAAGTATACATATATATACACTCCGTTTTATATCAAACATAGTCGAAAATCATTTGCATGGAACATGTCACAGTAATCACAATTCACATTTAGCTCGAATTAAATATACACTACTGCCACACAAACCGTGGTGTCACACATCTCAGCTTTAACATCACATATCCCTAACCTGATAGGGTCACACATAACCTTGGAGTACTCCAAGCGAACATTCCCCCCGAAAGGGTCACACACTTCATAGGCATATCGATGAGCATAAACGTATACATAATCCATGCTTTATCAAATCACTTTCACAATTCGCATACAAAAGGAAAACATTTTGGGATACACATACTTGATCATTTTTACGAATAGACTATTATATCAAGTCTCATTACATGATATAATAACCATAACTTATTTGTCAAACTTTAAAACAATACATATATATACTATAACAATAAAATAAAGTAAAAGTGTCAAGAGTTTCCCTTACATCAAGGTCGATACAATTCCAAGTCAAACTTAACTACCGAGGATCCTCGATAGCTTGCATCAAATCTCCAAAGTCACTTCGAACCACAATTCCTCCAAAGCACCACTTACAAACTCCGTTTAATCTCTACCTGGCTTTTATAGGTCGAAAAGGGAAATGTAGGTTATAAGGGTAAAACGGTAATTTCTGGAGCTAGGAAAAATAGGAATAAATGGTGGGAAGGCATATATTTAATTCTGCAACGTCTTGGGGTACAACGGTAATTTTATGGGAACGAAAGGGACTTGAAAATAAATAAGGTCATGGCTGGGTTTGAACTTGTGTCCTCCAAGTTCACAGCACAACGCCAAACCGCACAAGCTAGTGACCAACTTTTTATTTCATTGGCAGAAGTTGATCTATAACTTGGCGATGGCAATTTCTGTAGATTAGGTGCGAGTCAGGGGCAAAATAGGTATGTTACAGTGCAGGCCAAAACTGAAATATCCGGAAGTTGGTTAAATTGCACAGGAGGTCCTTGGGACCATCAAATTCTCAAAAGGAAGGGTTTTAACTTTTCAAAAAACCTCAAATCAGTCCCTGTTGATTATGAAAACTTCCAAACTCCATGAAACCCGACCAGAACAGCAAAAGATTAACACCAATCGAATCCCCATTAGTCACTCCATTCGAATCAACAACGAACAGTACAAAACTCAACAAATCGTTCCAAGAACTTCGCGAATTCATCCTGATCAAGTTTCGAGATTTCAATCGTCCGAGCTTCCGGTTTCTGTGAATTGGGCTTTTCAATTGGGCCTTTCTCTGGTCCATAATCAAACCAATAAGTAAGAATCATTGTAGCCCGATTCAATTTATCGATCCTTAAATTAATGACTAGTAAAATCTCTTGCCTCAACTCCAGTCAGAATAATTTCTCGTCTACAAACTAAATTCATATATACGGTCCAATAAAATTCCGGGATATTACATTATAAACATAATGTGAGACCCCATCAAAAAAATAAAAACGGGATCATAAAATGCACAGTAAAAATTCACGAATAAATTTGTCATAATATACTACGTTCTAGTTCAACTTTATTTATATGTTTTTGAATATTATTAACGAATGAAATATTTCATGCTTTCTCACACATAATCATTCCATACATAATATGATAGCCATAATTTGGACTCACGTGAAATTTAAACAACTCGAAGAACAAATATAACTCTATATCATATTTTTTTTAAATAATAACTATGGGATTAATGCATTGATAATTCGCAACGAAAATGAGAATTATGATCCTCAAAAGATAATCAAACTCTGAAAATATCGGGAAGCATATGCAAATAAACGAACTAAAAAGCGTGAACACGACATATGTGGTGTGAAAATATGTAACAAGGATTAAGTGCTAGCCAAAATAAAAGTAGTATAAATTCACTATGACCATTTAGTTAGTAAATAAATTCCACATATAATATACATTAATGAACAAAATACACCTAGTGTATTCATACTTGTATATAAACAAGTGTATACCTCAATTATCCTTCATCCTACACTATAAATAAGGGTCATCTTCTTCCTCATTAGTTCCTTCTTCTACAAAACAAACAACTCCATTAACAACCTCCATAGCCACACTCTCCAAGCTTCTCTAACATATGAAATTTCTCAATGAAATTCACATGCAATTATATAATTAGAATCCTCCCAACACAAGAAAATAATAACATAATCCAATTCATGATCAAGCTACAAACCAAGAAGTTGGAAGGTAAGAACTTCTTCCTCCTTTGGTCATTTTCTCGCTTTTCTTTTCTCTTGATTTTCTTCCATCCTTGCACCACTAAGACCGGGCAAGAACTTTCTAAGAGATCAATTTTCCAAGAATAATTAAAATTGGGGATGAATACATCCAAAGCTCAAGGAAGACAATTGATATGGTAGGTAAAATCTTCAACTCATTTCTAAAACCTCTTTATAACTCATTCTTGATTTCATGCATGTATAGATTTGGGTTCTTTATCATATCTCCTTAAACATTGTGTTTAAAAATATCATAAACTGGTTCATATGAGTTTAGATGCTTCAAAAAGTCCATTGCATGTGAGATTTAAGACCTTAGGAGTTGAAATTGTGAAGGTCCAATAATTTCATAGGCAAATTGTCATGTTTTTGAAAAATTCGAATGAAATAGTAAAATTGCGTATTTGTTGTTTATTATTCTTATGGTTATAGCCAACAGGATAATCGAGTATATTGAGAACTGGAATCAGATGATTCGAACTTATATTGAATTAAATAAAAGTCATACACTCTCATGATTTAATAGATGGTGAGGAACTATGGATTATTGCCAAATACCTTATTTGATTTAATTGGATTCAAGAACTTGAGATTCATAGAGTGATAGTATTTACAACCCTCTCTAAGGCCTTCTCAGTGAGTCCCAAGCAAAGTCCCAAATCGGTTTGGAATTGGAATCTGAGCCCAGTATTGGGCTAGAGCATTTCCTTTTTTTTTTTTCATTTCTTTTTCTTGTTTTCTTTCTTTTCTTTCCTCATTTCTTGTTTCCATTCCTCTTTTCTTGTTTTCTTTCCTCTTTTCTACTTTTATCTTTTTTATTATTTTTCATTTTTCTTGAATATTTCCATATGATAATAATTAATAATAATTATATGTAGCAATAGAAATATACTTATACATTACTTTTCAAATTTAAAATACATATTATTTGAACTTAAAATCACACTTGTAGAATGTAGTATTTTAATTGTTGTAATTTTCATTTTCAATTATTGTAATTTTCAATTTCAAGTATTGTAATTTTCAATTTCAAATATTGTAGTTTTTTTCAGTAATGTAATTTTTATTTTCAAGTAATATATTTAAAAAAAAATAATGTGATTTTGTTATAATTAATTAACGATATATTAATAAATTCAAGAATACAGTTTAAGAGGAAATAAGAAAAGAAAATGAAATGAAAAATCAAGTTTGAAAGAAATGTGAAAAGAAAATAATTTTTGGGCCTCACTGTTGGAGTAGAGAATTGGAGAGTTGCAAAGTGAGTTGCGATGAAGTGGAATCTTGGCGTGGGAGATTTTGGAACTAAGTGAGTTGCAACTGCTGGAGATGGCCTAACTATGCCAATGAGAATTGTAGTTTTTGGTGTAAAAATAAATATTTTGTGATTAAAGTACTATCATTGCTCGTACAGGAGTGTTTTAGTTAGAAAAATGAGTTTATTAATCTCCAGTACAAGATCTAGAATGTTCAAAATCCAAGCTCGTTACCTTTATTGACCTATTTTATTGGCATACATTTCTAGTGCATTAAACCCATGTTATAGCCAAAAACTTGTATTTACCTACCTACTTAGGGGTCAGAATAGCAGGATAGTCTATGCATCTATCTGCACATGCAATAAATGCTAGTGTGTCCCTTGGTTTTGCAAATGATATGCATCACTCCTTCCGTTCCAATAAGAACTTCCTAAGTCCTTGCTTTCTCTATTTTGATGAAAAAATAATAAAATATTAGTTTGCATGGTGTATTATGTTGGTAAAGTTGTAAGTGGGTGATAAAATAACAGAGAGATTGAATAAAATGATGATAAAGTAGAAAAGATATATAATAAAGAAGTAGTTATTATTATTATTTTTTTTAATGAAAAGTGGAGTTATACTCCATATATTACCATACAGATCATGAAAGATCCTAGTTAACACAATACAAAAGATGAGATACCAAATAAACTAACCTAGACCTAATAAGCCGTAAAATTACAAGCCAAGGTGAAAAGAATCCTTAACCGCATAACTAGTTAGTTAAAGATACAGCATATACCAAAAGGTTGGAAAGGTGAAGTCAATTGGTTGTGCTGCAGAATGAAAAGGAAAGGATGGCGGATGTGTCTACTCAAATGTGCATTCACGGAGACCAGCTACTCCTTATGACTGGAACGTAACATAATTGTCTTTCAAAACAAACTAGCGGAGCAAAACATAAGTGAGCAGATTATCGTGAATCTCATCAACATATACTGGGAAGATAGAAAAATGTGCAAGTATTGCGCCGTTTTGATGCTAAACTAGATTAATTTGGTTATTTAGAGTTATTTGATTTGCCTGGATCCGGGGATCGGCTTGTACTTGTTTGGAATTCAGTAAAGGTTACTTTCGGTTCCCAAAAAAAAAAGAATTAGTTACTTGGATAGAAACATTTCATTTATGGGTTAGGCAGTTTCTAACGAAACGCCAAAAAATGAAAGTTAGGAAGTTATTAATGGAACAGATGTAGTACTATCGCTATAAACTAACATGGTAATTCAAATAAGCAGAAGATAAAAAAGAATGCAAAAACGTCTTTAGTCCATTTCATGGTACTGCTCGAAGTTATTGACACCAAACATTGATTAGTATACAGATGTAAAACATACAATTTACAAATTATGGTCCTGACATTGATAAGTGATGTGCATTGATGAGTCGATTTTACATCGTCTCATTCGGTATTTTTTACCATCTTATTACTATTCTTAAGTATAGTTCCTATGCGTTTTATTTTGTATTTTCTTACGTTTTCATATTTTGTGTATTTTGTAGGTATTTGGCTAAACTGCGCTAATTAATGGCAAATGGTGTATTTTATATACATCTATAGGATATGGAGTTCCAATGCCTCGTATGCATGCTAGAAGTGGAGCCGGAAGACCAAAATACCAAGAATTGGAGTCAAAAGGCGTAAAAGGGTTCTTCCGGGAAGAACTGGCGGCCTTGATTCTTTCTTGTAAAAAACTGGCGGCCTTGATTCTTGGTGCGTCCACAGTTCTTGGCGAAAAATGGCGTCCGGCGATTCTTGGCGCAGAAAAATGGCGACTCGATTCCTTTTCTTGGCGGCCTTGATAAGTATAAGATCGCCTTGTCGTTTTTCCCCCAGTTCGTTTAGAATTAGTTACTTTCACTATATAAACTATATATAGGACCTCTTGCTTTTATTTTCATAACACAATTTTATTATTATTCTTTTCTTCTTTTTGCTTTTCGACCTAGAATCGTTTTCTCTTGTAATCCGACAATTGATTATTGATTGAGAGCATATTCATCATACTTACCTAGGGTTTGTGACACGATTAGGTAAAATTGTTCCTTATCTCGTTTCTTGGTTTTTTGGGTTGATTATGTTTAGTGTATGCCGGTTTTTTATTCTGATTATATTTTACATATGATGAGTGCTTAAGCAGCCTAGTTATGGGGTGGTGACGAATTCAATGCATGCTAGTTAGGGTTCGTGTATTCAATAAATATAAGATGTGATTTACTCTGTGCTGTTTTGATTAATTGTGTATCCAATATTCTGTTTGTTGTGCGTTACGTCAAAATCACTGTTAGATTAAGCATTAGCTCATAACAAAATGTTTTCGTCTTGATTTATCTATCAGTTAGTTGCAAACATTAATATCTGGATTAGCTTAATTAATTGTAGCTTGGTGAAACTGACGCCTTCACTAATGCTATCTGTTTTTTAGAACTTTATCTGATTAGTTCATTGTCATAGTTCTCACCACCTTGCTATAAGGTTCTTTGGATGGTGCACGAGTAGTGTAATAATCGGTAGGGCATGTCCAAGTGATAACTAGAGTAAATCGACACCATTATTGTTGCATGTTTCCTGCTAGCTAGCTTGTTTTCTGTCACCACACCATAATTCTTTGATCATATCATTGTCGTTTAGATTAATTTGTTTTCTAATTAGATTGCATAAGTTGATAGATAATATAAAACAAATCCGCTGCCGAAGCAAACAAACTCTTTACTGCTTTCCTTACTGTTATTATTATTCGTAAACAAGACTCAGCTTAGTTAAGTCCTTCGAGACTGACATCAGGGTTAACTTCAATGCACTACAAGTTTTCGTAGTGTTGACAATTAACTCTTGGCTCTTAAACAAGTTTAAAACTTTGATTTTGAGACATCAAGTTTTGGTGCCGCTGCCGGGGACGTAACTCCTTTGTTAAGTTTACGAATTGTAATTTTCAGTTGTATATATTAATTAGTATTTTGTTTGTTTTCCCTTTTTCTTTAGTATAATTTGTTTGGCGGAACTACTTTGGTTTCTTTTGTGTGTGTTGATGAGTCGATTTTACATCGTCTCATCTGGTCTTTTTTACCGTCTTTTTGTTATCCTTCAGTATAGTTTTAGTAGTTTTCTTAGAGTCTTTTTACTTGTTTTGTTCCTTGCGTATTTTGCAGGTATTTGGCTAAACCGAGCTAATTGAAGGCAAAAATTGTGTATTTTATATGAACCTACAAGATATGTAAGTCCTAATGCCTCGTATGGTTGCTAGAAGTTGAGATGGGAAGCCAAAATACCAAGAAACGAAGTTAAACGGAGCAAAATCGAGCGAAGCGGACAAAAAGGGCAAAATCGTAATTCACCGGAAGAGGTGGCGCACGCCAATTTGAAGATGTCGCCCGCCAACACCATCCAGTGTGTGTTGGCGGGCGCCAAGGATCGGATCTTGGCGGCCGCCAAGTCTATTTTGGCGGGCACCAACTCATTTTTTGCCCCAGTTCGCCGTTTTCTTTCCTAATTTATCCAGACTCCGTTTTTCTTTCTTTAGTAGGAGAAAACATCGACTATGATATTCATTATTATTCTATTGTAAAAGATTGAACTTGGCTCTCAAGCTAGACCTAGTTTCCAACGATTTTCACATTGTAATCCGACGATTATCATTGATTGGGAGCGTAATCTACATACTTTCTTGCATCAATCGCTTCAGATTCTTCAGGTTCTACCTAGGGTTTGTGACAATAAGGGTAAATCTGTATCAATTGATCGATTCCTCGTATTTAGTATTAGATTATGTGTGTTAATCGTTTAATTGCTTATTTGATTATGTCTTCGCATAACATGAGTAGCTAAACACCCTGATTATGGGGTGGTGACGGATTCAAGCATGCTAGCTAGGGTTTATGCGTTTATGTATGATCAGGTTACGATTACTTTGTGCTTTTTAGATTAAATTGCATATCCTGCTATTACGTTTGATGCGCAATCCGTCAATATCACTGTTAGATTAAGCATTTGATCCTTGGCAACCAAAACATTTTTCGTCTTGCTTTAATCTAACAGTTGGTTGCAAACGGTAATAGTATGATTAGCTTTATTGATCGTAGCCTAGTGAAATTGACGCCTTCACTAATGCTATTCGTTTTCTGAATCCATGTAGTGACAACTTGAGGTAATCGTTTCCTGTGGATCGCATATTTCTCGTTAGCTAGCTTGCTCTCTAGTCACCACTCCATAATTCTCCTCATTCATATATCAATCTCGTTAAGTGTCAATCATATCTAGTTTTGTCTGCTTAGTTGTTTACTATTACGATAGTTAATCACTCTGCTGCCGAAGCAAACAAACTTTTACTGCTTTTCATATTGTTATTTCTATTCGTAAACTAAAGCTCAGCTTAGTTAAGTCCCTAGAGACCGACCTCGGGGTTAACTTCACTACACTACAGGTTTTCGTAGTGTCGAGAGTTAGCTCTTGGCTAAGTAAAGAAATAATTAAAACTTTGATATTGACACATCAAGTTTTTGGCGCCGCTGCCGAGGACTTAACTCCTTTGTTAAAGTTTACGAATTCTTGATAGTATTTTTACTTTCTGTATTTTTAATTCACTGTTTATCTGTTCTGTATGCCTAACGCATCCCTTTTCAGGTAGTGCATGAATGGGAGAAGAGGTCTTGATTCACCCATTGTACCGTTTATTGACAATATCGATAGGCATTGCAGCAGGTAGAGAAGGATCAGGGAGACAATAAGTGCACTGGTATTTCAGCAGCATATCGAAATGGCTAATGAACCACCACCTTCCATGGTTGTTATCTTCGCACAACCTCTGGGCAACCACCGCCCCAGCATTGTCGTCCCGGACAATGTGAGGAATTTTGATATTAAGGGCCATCTTATGGCCCTACTTCCGAAGTTCTATGGGCAGAAGAACGAGGATGTTATGGGATTTTTGTTAGAGCTGGAGCTGTTCATTGGGAGCCTAGCTAAGGGTGAGGGTGTTACCGATAATGATCTAAGGATGAAGGTTTTCCCTCTGTGTTTGAATGACAAGGCATGGACGTGGATGAATGGCTTGGACAAAGGAAGCCTAACCACATGGCCCCAGGTATACAGTGCATTCATGCAAAAGTATTACCCCAAGTCTAAAACTTCTGCGATTAGGCAACAGATCAGCACTTTTACCCAGATTTATGACGAGTCTCTATATGAGGCGTGGGATAGGTTCAAGGGTCTTCCATCTTAGTGTACTCATCATAGGTTTCCACAGGCTGATTTGAATCAGTATTTCTATGACGGATTAAATGAGAACCAGCAAGCTTTGATAGATGTGTCTTGTGGGGGTAGCATGATGGAGCTAACCGCAGATGCTCTAACGGATAAGTTCGCTAAGATGGCAGAATAGCGAAGCAAGGAACCCATGAGAAACACCGAGGGCAAAGAGGTGAAGCAAATGCCACTTATGATGAAGGGCGGGGATCGGCCTTGATTGCGGTAACTTACCAATGAAATCAAGCAACTTAAGGCACATGCCTTTATGACAATGACTTATCTACTGAAGTTTGTGGAGTCTACAAGAACCCTGGACACGGAGCTAATATGTGCAGGTCTGATCTAGCCACAGAAAGGAAGCAGCCCGTAGCGGAAGCACCATAGGAGGAGGTATACTAGGTCGGCGGGGACGGATGGGAAACAGTTTCTTGGCGAAAAGGAACAACTTCAATGCGCGAGGAGGTGCGAAACCTCCCACCAATCGGTTTAATCGAGAAGGTGATAGATCCCTATTGAGCTATACCCGATGGTAAATCGAGAACTGACCCAAGAGTTCGGGAGGTCGACTAGCGGGTAGCTCTAGGTTGTCGATGATTTTAGGAGCTTCATGAGCAGTCGCGAGTTTATCGTGAGACTAAGGTATACCTTGATCTACCGACTTCCGTATTGGGAAGCTGGAGAAGGACAACAACAAGATCCACGGCGTTCTTCAGCAGCTACTTGAGAAGAACCAGGAGAGGGAGAAAGGAAAATTCCCTGGTGCCCCTGATAGGGCAATGGAGATCAAGGTTATAACAGAAACTTCGGTTGAGGTGACCGTTTCGGGAGATGAGACCCGTGTTGAGGTTTCAAAACAGATTTGTGCAACTTGTAGGTGTGCATCATTTGTTCAGATTGCTAGAGAAGCGATAGTGGAAGAGGTGATAACCCCCAGTAATCCTGTTGATGAGTTGACTCCCGAGCAAGAGGGAGATACAGGTATTGTGGATCAAGATCTGGTTTCTGGAGCAGATGAGGATTCTGCGAGTATGGTGAGCACTCCGGAGGTAGGGGCAAGATGCATGCCGGCCAAGGAAGAAGAGGGCACGGAGAATGGAACATAGTACACCCTAGGTAAGAAGAGCTTTAATATTGTAGTGGGGATGGGTACCTCGAAGGTCATAGCAACCTTGGATACTGGAGCTACCGTTAGCACTATTCCGTACAGCCTCTTCAAAGGATGTAGTTTCACGAGACTGGAGGAGATGAAAGCTCGTCTCTTGATGGCGGATGGGTCGCATAGGAGGCCTGTTGGACTGGCAAGGGATGTTGCAGTCAAGCTGAATGGGGAGACGATCCTCACCGATTTTGTTGTCTTGAAAGACGTTCGAGAAGAACAGAAGAAAGCACCCGATACAGTCTTACTTGGGTGGCCATTTTTACTCGCCTCTAAAATTGACATTAATGTGTTTAGACGCACAGCGACTTATGAGGTGAATGGTCGAGTGGGAATAGTGAAGGCATTGGACTACATCCCTAAGGATTTTATTCGGGAGGAGTATTCTGCGGGTTTCGTGGGACCTCTCTATATACTCCCTCAGGAACAGGACAAAAGAAGTGCAAGCAAGGGGAAGTCTAGTACCCATCATCGTGCCAACTAGAGTGCGAAAGTCAAGCTAGAGACGTAAAACAAGCGCTTCCCGGGAGGCAACCCGGGTTTTACTTGCTTTTTAGATAGCTTGCATTGCATTCACGTCTTCTTCCATTAAATTAGTTGCATTCACGTTTACTTTCGTCTATTTAAAAAAAAAAAAAAAGGTACGCACAGTCAAACTGGAAGGTTGGCTTCACTTGGCGTCCGCCATGTAACGCCAGTGTAGGTTGGCGGGCGCCAACCTACACTTGGCGGGCGCCAAATCCCCCCTCTTTTTTTTTTTTTAGCCGCTTCTTCTCTTCTTCCCCCCACTTCTTTTTCCTCGATTTCTTTCTCCATAGCCGTTTTCTCCCCTCAAATCTCCATTCTCTCTTGTTTCCCCACCAAACCTTGCATTCTACTTACCATTGTGAAGCCTGCATCATCTAGGACTCGATTTTAGCGTCAAAAACTCATATCATTCACTCATTATCCGGATTGAAGGTAAATCACAAGAACCCTAATTTTTGCAATTTAGGGATTTTCGAATATTGGTTGAAATTGAGCTCTCTTATTATGCTATCTTGTCAGTTAACAATCATTGAGCATGTTCTAGATAGTAATTGTTGCCAATTTTATCGATTTCCCTGATTTTTGCAATTTGTGAACTGGGCATGAATAGTAGGATTTTGTTGGATCGATTTGAGCATGTTTTGAGTATTCTAGTAGTCATGTTGACTTGATTCAAGTGCCATTGTGCTGATTATGATTCGCTTTGGTTCATCTTCTACTACGTTGCACTAGCTAGAATACTGCTTTTCTGAAAAGTATGCTAATTGCTTGGTTGAGATGTTTTGGGGCTATGGCTTACACTCCTATCACATATGCTAAGGCCTTATTAATCTCACCAACGCATAGTGCACTAACCATTCTCACCCTCTGCTGTTTTCCCTCTGTCTGTTTTGAATTTCAGGTAACCATGTCTTGCCGAACTAGAGGAAAGCGTTCCCATAATGAGGTAGGATCCTCTTCGAGCCGCTATAAGCCCTCTAGCGGCACAGAGTTTAAGGTGAACTATAAGGTGTGACAAGAGGCTTCATAGCTGGCCTTGAGATCCATTTGGGTGACGATCCTGACGAGAAGTCTGAAAGGAACCGTCACGGGTTCTATCTTTCCAAAAGTGGCTCGAGTGAACATGAGATACCGGTTTTGATCTGACTTGATGCGGGAGTTCTATGTGAGTTTCGAGGATGTAGAAGAGTATGGAGATGGAGATATACTAGTCACGTGCATTAGGCGATCGACTTCAGCCCAGAAGCCATCTCTACCTTCCTGGGATTGACTATTCCCAGTGAGCGCGATTCTATTCAGCACGAGAGGGACAGTACATTAAAGATTCCTGCTCAAGCCGCCCGTCTGCTTACCCATCAGTATGCTGAGTTCCCCAAGCATAAGGAGTGGAAGATCCATCGACATGACTTGACGAAGACAGCTAGGTTGGTCAGGGAATGGCTAGCAACTACTATGTACCCTAGCAAGAATGAAGAGTATGTTCGTGGACACCAGGCTCACACTATGCAGGCCATGCTATCTACTCCACCTAAGTTGGTGAACCTTGGAGAGATTCTCTACGACGAATTTAGAGATCAGAGGAAGACAAAGAAGGGCTGCCTAATTTTTCCATGTATGATCACTGCTATGTGCAATGTAGCTGGAGTGCCAGTGCCCATCACCGATCCTATGGAGGCCCCTTTGATGCCCAAGTCCTTCAGGAAGACCATCGTGGCACAGATGTCTTCGGTTGAGAAACTTTCTGCCTTAGCTAGCAGGCCTGCAGACTCATCTAGTTCCGACGAGGAGCCTCCAGCGCACCCATGATGCACTGCAGGTACATCACAGGATGCAGGCATTTTTTACTTCCGGGGTATGCAGGACTTTCTTGATAGTCGATTCGCGACTTTTGGCACTCAGTACTCAGGACACCTGGATGCTATCACTACTCAAAAAAGGGCCATACAGGAGTCACAGTCTGCTTTACAGCAGCAATATACACAGCTCGCGAGCACACAGGCCGAAATTATGAGAGCCCAGTCCTCCCTGTCGAACTATTATGAGCAGCAACAGACTTTTGCCTAGGGTTGGACCACCCAATACGAGGAGCTGCGCGGATGGCATGCAGATATGCAGGCTTGGTAGTCAATGGCTGGAAGCTGACGCCAGCCAGAAGAGGATGATGATAATGGTGATCAATAGTCTTCTTATTTCTTCTTTTCGGGTAGTACCTTCTTCGCTTCTTTTTCTTTTTTATCCTTTTCGCTGGAGACCATCTCTAGTCTAGGTTTGGGGAGGGGGTCGCTTAGTGTACTACCTTTTGTCTTCATTTCTTCCTGTTCTGTATTTCTTATTCGAGTATGTCAGTCTGTTGAGTCTAAGTCTGTCTCCCAAGTCGAGCGTCTATTGCACGTACTAAACCTGTTTAATGCTTGAGTTTTGATTGATCTCTGATTACTAGCAGTTGGCATGAATAAATTCATTAAGTTCGTTTCTCCTATAAATAGAAAGTCTGTTCTAATTCTGTAGTCCAAAAAGCCTGAGAGTAAACCTTTGCCGATGAAAAAATATTGTACCGGCGCCTGTGTGATTTAATTCGGGAAGTGCAAACTCCCTTGTTTGTGCCTCATCATTCTCATGTGTACTCTGTGTAAGTTAAGTATGACGAACGACATGTTTTACATTCTTATTTTCTTATGCCAAACCCGTTCCAAGAACAGATTTGGGGAGGAAGTTTATGTCCTACTTGTATTGATAAAGACTGTGTTCAGGTTTTTCGTTCTCTCAAAAAATAAATAAGTCTCGCAGTGGATCTGTGGTACTAGTTATCACCGTTAGTCGTGTTGGGCACGTTTCAGATACTACCTATATACCGGCGTGGACCTTAAAAGCTATATGTCCATGAGGGTTGATGGCGTGTACACCAAACCAGCACGCACAAAAGTGCGGACTTTCGGTAAAACAGAACCTGACGAAAAATTGAGGCAGAAAAATATATAAGCATATGGGTTGAATATAAGGCGCAAAAATGAAAAATATAAATATTGAAGAAAGAGAGCGATTGCCTTTTTATAAGTCTCATTGATTATTCTGAGCTATGAAAAAGTCCTTGAGCTTAGCGATTGAGTACATTGCATGAGGTATTTGAGGCATCTTTGTGTGTAAGTCACCTTCCTTATCCTTTATATTCTTGGTGATTACCCCTACTGGACACTTCCAGGAGTGTGAGAGAATAGATGCATAGGATCCACTTGTGAGGGACTACCGTGTTAGACTTAAGTTCTATTTACTTTGGAAACGAACTTTTTGAACTTGTGCATATTATTCTGTGAATATCAGTGTCATGTCAAAGCTTCTGCATTTTTTGGGATTATTGTGTGCAATCGTAGACTCGGTAGCTTGGGAGCTAGACTTTATTTTGTGTCTATGTGTTTTTATGTGTTTTTTCCCTTTTTCTAGGTTTTTTAGAGAGTCTGTTGCTTGAGGACAAGCAAGGGTTCGGTTTGGGGAGTTTGATGAGTCGATTTTACATCGTCTCATCTGGTCTTTTTTACCGTCTTTTTGTTATCCTTGAGTGTAGTTTTAGTAGTTTTCTTAGAGTCTTTTTAATTGTTTTGTTCCTTGCGTATTTTGTAGGTATTTGGCTAAACCGAGCTAATTGAAAGCAAAAATGGTGTATTTTATATGCACCTACAAGCTATGGAAGTCCTAATGCCTCCTATGATTGCTAGAAGTGGAGCGGGGAAGCCAAAATACCAAGAAATGAAGTTAAATGGAGCAAAATCGAGCGAAGAGGACAAAATAGGAAAAATCGTAATTTACCAGAAGAGGTGGCGCACGCCAATTTGAAGATGGCGCCCGCCAACACCATCCAGTGTGTGTTGGCGGGCGCCAAGGATCGGATCTTGGCGCCCGCAAAGTATCTTTGGCGCCCGCCAAGATACAGACTTGGCGGCCGCCAAGTCTATTTTGGCAGGCGCAAACTCATTTTTTGCCCCAGTTCGCCGTTTTCTTTCCTAATTCATCCAGACTCCGTTTTTCTTTCTTTAGTAGGAGAAAACATCGACTATGATATTCATTATTATTCTATTGTAAAAGATTGAACTTGGCTCTCAAGCTAGACCTAGTTTCCAACGATTTTCACCTTGTAATCCGACGATTATCATTGATTGGGAGCGTAATCTACATACTTTCTTGCATTAATCGCTTCAGATTCTTCAGGTTCTACCTAGGGTTTGTGTCAACGAAGAGTAAATCTGTATCAATTGATCGATTCCTCGTATTTAGTATTAGATTATGTGTGTTAATCGTTTAATTGCTTATTTGATTATGTCTTCGCATAACATGAGTAGCTAAACACCCTGATTATGGGGTGGTGACGGATTCAAGCATGCTAGCTAGGGTTTATGCATTTATGTATTATCGATTCTGATTACTTTGTGCTTTTTAGATTAAATTGCATATCCTGCTATTACGTTTGATCTGATAAATCAATATCAACATTAGATTAAGCATTTGATCCTTAGCAACCAAAACATTTTTTGTCTTGCTTTAATCTAACAGTTAGTTGCAAACGGTAATAGTAGGATTAGCTTCATTGATCGTAGCCTAGTGAAATTGACGCCTTCACTAATGCTATTCGTTTTCTGAATCCAAGTAGTGACAACTTGAGGTAATCGTTTCCTGTGGATCGCATATTTCTCGTTAGCTAGCTTGCTCTCTAGTCACCACTCCATAATTCTCCTCATTCATATATCAATCGCGTTAAGTGTCAATCATATCTAGTTTTGTCTGCTTAGTTGTTTATTGTTACGATAGTTAATCACTCTGCTGCCGAAGCAAACAAACTTTTACTACTTTTCATATTGTTACTTCTATTCGTAAACTGAAGCTCAGCTTAGTTAAGTCCCTAGAGACCGACCTAGCTCGAGGTTAACTTCACTACACTACAGGTTTTCGTAGTGTCGAGAGTTAGCTCTTGGCTAAGTAAACAAATAATTAAAACTTTGATATTGACACATCATGTGTGCAGGAGCGTATGGATTACTCGTATAGCTATGAGTGTGGATCGGACGGTCATGTTGCAGCAAATTGTGCAGATAGGAAGCCACTCATTCATTTTCGACAGGTTTCTAGGGAGACACTCGATACAGCATGGTATAAATTTAAGGGGCTGCAGCAGACGTATCAGAACCATGTTTTAACATTGGGAGAGCTCATGTGGTGTTTCTACAATGGTATCACAATCGGTTGTCAAAGAACGGTGGATAGATTCGCGGATGGGTCAATGCTAGATTTGACTCCTCAATAACTTGAGGATACGATCGAGGAATTGGTTGCATTGATCATATAGTTTGCGGAGCTTGATAGAGAAGAATCTGAAAATGGAGATAACCAAGAGGAGGAGAAATTTGACTCTATAGTTGAACCGAATTCGGACACCACTACCACCACTACCACTGTGACTGCAGATAGGGATGGCCCAATTTGCTATATGTGCGGAATGGATGGTCATGTTTCAGCAAACTATTTGGATAGGGAACCCCTCGTTTATTTTCGACAGGAAACTGGAGAGGATATCTCTGGGGCATGGCATAGATTTCAAGATTTGCAGACACATCAAACCATGGCTTGCCATTGTCATCGTTACTATGGGTTTTCTGAGGTATAACGAAGTGCGAAGAGATGGTGGATAGAGCATGAGAGGAACAATGATGACACGACTCCTCGGAAATTAGAGGAGCGATCAACTATCTATGTATTGACCTCACGAAATCTAAAACCCGGACTCGGTCTAGCGGTAGTTGCTAGCTCTTTGGTATCTTGTGATGATAACGAGATGGCGGAAGATGAAATGACTACCATCTTGATCATGGCGAAGAAGAAATTCCCGTCTCAGTTGAAGGAGTTTGCGAGAGTTTAGGCGATCCGTTAGTCATGGAGGAGGAGATGTCCACTGATGTGATCGACGAAGAGACTGAACCACCCGTTTCCGACCGTTCGTTGATGGAGCAGAAACCTGATATCACCCAGATGACACCATCGGATTCACAGTCCAATCCCCTATCTTCCAGTGATCTGTACATACTAGCCACAGCTCGCACACGAGATTGGCCAGGGAGTTTCGACCCCTTTTGTCGTTTTTACTTTCCCCCTGATTCACTTAGTTTTATTTTAGTTTTTGATTTATGTTATTTTAGTTTGCAGGGAATCATGGAAAATAGGAGAAGAGGAGCTAAGGATGGCTCCCAAATCATTTGAACTAAGCGGGAAGGATGCAAGGGATTCATTCCCGTTCGATAATGGATAGCATCAGCCACACGTTTCAGGGAAGTACATTTTCAGCTTTCTTTCTTTCTAGCCTATTCGCTGGGGACCATCTCTAGTCTAGGTTTGGGGAGGGAGGTAGCTGATGAGACAATAAAGTCTCCTTGGGTCCTTTTTTGTAGTCTTTGTGAGTCTTTGTCTTTAGTTTTGTAGTCTTTTTAGTTCGTTTTTACGCTTTGGTGTTTTGTTTGTGTTTTGTAGGAATCTATGCCTTTTGAGCCATATGAGAACAGGTCATCTAGCATAGCTTCATTGGCGAGGATTGATCCTTGTGGTGAGATTTTACGAGTGGCATTGAATCTTCAGCATGGCTCTCATGGCGAAATTGATCCTTGTGCGAGATTTTGCAAGTGATCATCTTTTGAGATTAAAGGAGACTCGCCGCGGTGAAGGAATTGGTCCGCCGCTGCGAGATTTTGCGAGTGGAGCCTAAGTTTTGAAGATGGAAGCTCGCCGCGGCGATATTATGCGAATGATATATATATATATATATATATATTTCGATTAAGAAGGCTCGCCGCGGCGAGCTATTTTGTCCGCCGCGGCGAGCGACACATAATTTATTTTATTTTCCTTATTAGATTAGAATTTTGATTCCTTTTCATATATACTTCTTAACCTAGTTTTGAAAAAAAGCTCCAAGAGCCATACATTAACATTGAGACATCTTTGGAGCTTGGTTATTGATTAATTTGATTCATCAAGTTTGTTGGTATTGATTTCTCAATTGCTTTGTGATGAGAGTCACCTTCCTTTCCTGTTGTTGTTCTTGAGTGTTTAACCCACTGGACACTTCCAGAGTGTGAGAGAGAATAGTGTAGGATTTTCTCGCGAAGGATTGGAGAGTTAGACTTAAGTGTTATTTATATGAAAAACTCTCCTGTAGGACTTTTTGTGCACTATTTACATCAGGCGCGTTGTTTAAACAAAACCTTTATCTTCTTGAATTTAAGCTACATTGGTAGAGTTTGGTTGTGTTTGGAAGATGATTTCGTCGTGTGTTATTATATGTAAGTAGTCTAAGTTTAGTTGTCTTTAATTTATTTGTTTGCTCGGGGACGAGCAAAGGTTCGGTTTGGGGATTTTGATGAGACAATATTCTAACGTCACATTGGGTCCTTTTTTGTGGTCTTTGTGAGTCTTTGTCTTTAGTTTTGTAGTCTTTTTAGTTCGTTTTTACGCTTTGGTGTTTTGTTTGTGTTTTGTAGGAATCTATGCCTTTTGAGACATATGAGAACATGTCATCTAGCATAGCTACTTGTGAGGATTGATCCTTGTGGCGAGATTTTCTGAGTGGCATTGAATCTTCAGCATGGCTTGCATGGCGAAATTGATCCTTGGCGAGATTTCTTGATGGAGCCTATGTTTTGAAGATGGAAGCTCGCCGCGGTGGAGCCCCTTGCTCGCCACGGGGATATTATGCGAATGATATATATATTTCGATTAAGAAGGCTACTTGTGGCAACTATTTTGTCATGGCTTGGCAGCAATTTATTTTATTTTCCTTATTAGATTAGAATTTTGATTCCTTTTCATATATACTTCTTTTAACCTAGTTTTGAAAATAAGCTCCAAGAGCCATACATTAACATTGAGACATCTTTGGAGCTTGGTTATTGATTGATTTGATTCATCAAGATTGTTGGTATTGATTTCTCAACTGCTTTGTTCTTTACAATTCCTTGCATCTATGTTTCATATGATTATTACCATGAATCATTGCATGCAATCATCAATTATGAGTAGCTAAACACCTTTGAATACAGTAGTATGTGAAGATTATGCATATTCGTTCTAGGGTTTATCAAAGCACTCATATAGGTTAGTCTCGTATTAAATCTTCGTAAAAACCTTCAATTCGATAAGTCCGTATTAAATTCTCTAAATTGTTCGTGTTTAAGGATCGTGAATTGACGACTCACGATTTCTCCAGTATAATATCTTCTAAGAACAATTGGTTGAATTGAATTGATTGATTTTCTGTACAACGACCGTGTGACAAATATGAATGCTATCCCTAGTTCGAATTAGCATAATTGGATCTGGCTACTGTATTCATCTTTCTCTCATTGTTAATCGTTATCTTAGCTTTAATTAAACTAGTTAGAAGTACAAACAACCCATCAATCAGATTATTACTACAAGTGTCATTTACTCTCACTGCTACATAGCCTGATTAATTCCCTAGAGACCGATCCTGAGTTAGGCTTTAGTCTACAACTACAGCTTATTCTCTAATTGCTTTTTAGAGTATAATTTGAGCTCGTCATTAGCTTTCATGTACTTATCCATATATGTGTCTGTGTCGTGTCTTTTTATCTTTTTGTATGTCTTTTCCTCGTTTTTTTGATTTTCTCTTGTGTCTAAGTCTGACTCCCAAGTCGAGCGTCTATTGCATGTACTAAACTTGTTTAATGCCTGAGTTTTGATTGATCCTTGTCTATTAGCAGTTTTCATGTTATAAGTCTGCTAAGTTTGTTTCTCCTGTAAATAGAAAGTTTGTTCTAGTTCTGTAGTCCAAAATCCTGTGAGCATGCTTAATAGTCGATGAAAAAATGAAATATTTATACCGGCAATTTTGATCTTGTGTGATTTCTCGGGAAATGCAAACTCCCTTGTTTGCGCCTCATCATTCTCATGTGTACTCTGTGAAAGTTAAGTATGACGAGCGACATGATTTTCATTCTTATTTGCTTGTGCCAAAGCCGTCCAAGAACAGGTTTGGGGAAGAAGTTTATGTGCGCCATATATGTTTAATGACTGTGTTTTTGGCTTTTGCTCTCTCAAAAAATGTTACAAAAGTCTCGGAGTGTATCTATGGCACTTCTTGTGCCACCATTAGTCGTGTTGGGCATGTTTCAAATACTACCTACACACCAGCATGGTCCTAAAAAGCCATATGTCCGTGAGGGTTGATGTCATGTATACAAAACCAGCACGCACAAAAGTGCAGACTTTCGGTAAAACAGACACTACCAAAAACTTGAGACAAAATAAGCATATGGGTCATATATAAAGGCAAAAAGGGTATGCAAAAAAAATAAAAAATTGAAAAAAAGAGAGAACGATTGCCTTTTCAAAATTCTACTGATGATTGATTATAGAGCTGTGATAAAGTCCCTTAACTGATTGAGTACAATGCATGAGGTATTTGAGGTAATTTTGTGACGTAAGTCACCTTCCTTTTCTCTTTATATTCTTGAGTGATTATCCCTACTGGACACTTCCAGGAGTGTGAGAGATTAGTTGCATAGGATCCACTTGGGAGGGACTACCGGGTTAGACTTAAGTTCTATTTGCAGGAAGCGAACTTTTTGGACTTGTGCATGTGATTCCGTGAATGTTAATGTGATATCAAACTTCTTGCATTTTTTAGGCTTATTACTTGCAATCGTTGACTCGGTAGCTTGGGAGCTAGACTTATCTTTTGTTTCTTCGTGTTTTCATTTTTCTAGGATTTTTAGAGAGTCTGTTGCTTGAGGACAAGCAAGGGTTCAGTTTAGGGAGTTTGATGAGTCGATTTTACATCGTCTCATTCGGTCTTTTTTACCATCTTAATGCTATTCTCAAGTATAGTTCTTATGTGTTTTATTTGTATTTTGTTACATTTTGATGTTTTGTGTATTTTGTAGGTATTTGGCTAAACCGCGCTAATTGTTGGAAAAATGGTGTATTTTATATACATCTACAGGATATGGAGTTCCAATGCCTCGTATGAATGCTAGAAGTGGAGCGGGAAGACCAAAATACCAAGAATTGGAGTCAAAAGGCGTAAAAGGGTTCTTCCAGGAAGAACTGGCGACGCCAGTTCCTTTTACTGGCGACACCAGTAAGTATAAGATCGCCTTGCCATTTTTCCCCAGTTCGTTTAGAATTAGTTTCTTTCACTATATAAACTATATATAGGACCTCTTGCTTTTATTTTCAGAACACAATTTTATTATTATTCTTTTCTTCTTTTTGCTTTTCGACCTAGAATCATTTTCTCTTGTAATCCGGCAATTGATTATTGATTGAGAGCATATTCATCATACTTTCCACCAGTTCGATTCAAGTTCTTCGATTCATACCTAGGGTTTGTGACACGATTAGGTAACATTGTTCCTTATCTCGTTTCTTGGTTTTTGGTGTTGATTATGTTTAGTGTATGCCGGTTTATGATTCTGATTATGTTTTACATATGATGAGTGCTTAAGCAGCCTAGTTATGGGGTGGTGACGAATTCAATGTATGCTAGTTAGGGTTCGTGTATTCAATATATATAAGATGTGATTTACTCTGTGATGTTTTGAAAGAGCATAAACCGTGACATAGATATGTAGCTAGTCTCTAGGGTTTCATTCCCCACTGACTCACTTAGTTTCAACTCAGACCTCTACGACTCCACAACAGGCATATAACAAATAAGCATTACCCTCTACAACCAGCGGTTATAGGTGTAACCCATTGTCCCATAATGTTATGTATTCCTGCTCCCAAAAGTCAAGGCACAAATCAAAGTAGTACTCAGGTTGGATCGGTAAGTAAAATAGGTAGGATAATATAGAGGAATGTTAGTTGAGCATCATCAAAAGATGAGTAAGGCAAGTAAAGGGTACTTCAGGGGGGCTTATCCTTTCGGACACCAAGTTCCTTCTTTCAGCTTCGTCTTCTTTCAACGATAATTCTCCAACTTCTCCTTCATCATTATAAATACTTCATCGGTTGCTTCACACATAGACTACTTGCTCCTTTTTTCTTTTTTCTTTTTTCTTTTTTTGACATACTATTGTTTGCAGTCGTTTTACCAACTCGTATGTTTTCGGTTGGCCATCATTGGGCTCTTTTAGTCTCTACATTTTTAGGTAGTGTCTGTTTTACCGAATTTTGCACTTTTGTGTGTGCTGGTTTGGTATACATTCCATCCATCCTCACGGACATGTAGCTTTTTAGGGCCATGCCGGTATGTGAGTAGTATCTGTAACATGCCCAACACAAAAACGGTGATCACAAGGACCACAGATCCACTCCGAGACTTTTGTATCTTTGCTTTTTTAGGTACTTTCTTATATTTTTCTTGGAGCAAGAGCTAGTGATTTTAAGCAACGATAAAACAAAAGTAGGGTCAACAAGGTTACCTTTCGATGATGTTCATCGTCTACTTCTTCCACAAACCAATTTCTCGAATTGAGATCAGGGTTTTCTTCTCTTCTTTCCCTTAAACCAATTCTCAATCATGGTCAAAACATGATTCTCCTCCATTCTTTGGAACTCGTTGCTTCATTTCTTCGTTCAAGTTTAGCGGCGGATAGCTGATACCGCTTATGTAAAGCATGTATAGGATATATATGGTGGAGTTTCATAAAGGCTCAAAAAGCTTTCAGAGGGGCTAGTGAAAGGTATAGAAAAGGGTTCAGAAAGGTGAGTACTACAAATCACGTTCATGCTATTAACATATAAAGACTCATGGGTAGCCGTGTTTACACAGTTGTACACAGGACTTTATTGGAGCAGCTAGTAAACTCACTCGTCAAGGTAGCAAGGATCGGGGTAGGTCAGAGCATATATTCCATAAGCAGTGAAGCATGAAAACGAATCTGCTGCCCCTATCTAGTCATACTTCATACCGAGGACTTTTATCATAGAACAATCTTCTTTTCAAAAAGAAATAACCTTACAGATAAAGGTAAATCTAGTTCTTAGACATAAATTAAACTACAAATTACTAAGTGCGAGTATTTAAAAGTTATTACAGGCCGAGTAATTTAGCAAGTAGTAGTCAAATCAAATTCTTCCCCCAAACTTACGGAAGCGAGATAAAGAACTAGGAAAATAAAGAAGAAAAAGAAAAGACAGTTCCCTCCTTGTGCTAGTCCCGGCCCTTGTAGGAGAATAAGAATAGAAGAAAGAAGATAATATAGAGAGAATAGAATGGAGAGTTCGTTCTTCACCTCAAAATGATAGTATACCAAGTGTAAATGTATCTTAATGGGCTATGGGTATATGAATAGACATATCTACCTTCCACTAATTCTTGTACATTCATAGTCATTCATCTATTAACTAATATACATTCATCTCTTCATACACTAATAAGTATGCATTAATCTCTTCATTCACTAACTATTACAATTAATGTACATTTATCCATAACAGTATTAAATTTTTTATGATACTTGTTCACAATGAAATGGTATGGGAGTTAGGTTGCAACCATATTGATTATATCTTGTATAGAAAATGATGATAGTTCATTATGCAATTTTTTTTTTTTTTTTTGAGGGAATTCATTATGCAATGTGATAAGAGCAAATATACATTTTTTGCTAGATTTGGTTCATGTCCTATCGATTCTCTTATTAATAACGATTTCAACTACCTGTTGACTTATTATTGTGCAATGTCGACCCGCCTACTAGTGATATTGACCCATAAGTTTCATGTTAAATTTAGAGTTGAAAAACTCCGTTTCTTCAACAACCAACTAAATATGGGCCAATGTAGTAATTACATGAGTAATCATATACTACTTCCTTACCCTCTTATAGCAGCTAGCTAGCTAGATCTTTTGTCTATAAATAGAATACGAAATTGACCAACATATTCATCCAATCTCAGTCTTGGTAAACTAAAATACAATTGCAAAAATGGATTCTTCAAAGACATTGATGTTTGTTGGTCTTCTGTTAGCTATGCTTCTTTTCATTTCAACCCAAGTGATTGCTCGGGAATTGGCTGAAGAGACTTCTACTACCCTCGGCGCATGTAAGATTTCATCTCTAAATCATATGCGTGTAGATTTCTTTACGAAAATTGCTCTATATAATAATTGTTTGAATACTAATTAAAATTACTCCATAAAACTAAAAGTTTTAGAGTTTAATAAGTCTAAAATCTATTCAGTTACTTGTTTCTTACTTTATTATCATGTACAGCTACCGCAACCGAAAAAACTGAAGCTGCTGCTGTGAATGATGAGAAATATGGTCGTGGTGGTTATAATAATGGTGGTGGATACAATGGTGGTGGTTATAATAATGGCGGTGGATACAACGGTGGTGGTTATAATGGAGGGTACCCCGGTAATGGTGGTGGCCACAACGGGGGTGGACGTGGTGGTGGTTACCGCGGTGGTGGAGGTCGTGGTGGTGGATATTGTCGCTATGGTTGTTGTGGGCGGAACTATAGAAGAGGTGGTTGCTACTGCTGCACTTACGCTGGACAAAAAGTTGATACCGAACCTCGCAACTAATTGCAATGTTTTAGATTTCTGTATGTATGGTAATGCTTCATGGTATTAATAAGAAGCATGAATGGATTACTGTGTGTGATGTGTATTGTAATGCTGCAATCGTTAAGGTTTTCTTATATCTGTGCAAGTGGTTGCTTGATATTGCAAGAAAACCAAAAGTTTGCATCGTGAATTACAAATTGTAGTTCCTGTTTTAGTTTTTCCTTCATTTTTTATTGTATCATTGTATGCTTAGTATTATTCAGCTTTACATTTCTTATGAAGATTGTTGTACTCGTATGACATGTTTTGAATCATCGAACTCCGTGGAACGGTCAATCCGGCGTATTTACCTAACTTTCTCGATTTCGCACAATTATATTGTTTTCGCGCCTGAAATCGTGCAATTCCTCAAAAACGCGATCATGACCTCCAAAATATACACGAAGTTGCTAATTGACCATAAAACGATACAAATATTGAATCTAAGGCAAAAACAAAGGTCTAAAAAGCATTCGATATCGCATTCGTTGTCATCACTTTAAACCGGTTCTTGCTCATCCTTGGTAAGGCAATAACGATAATCAAGAAGTGACCATGAAATGAGCAACAATCATAAACAACCACATAGACAATGAGCCGGTTTATAGGGTTTCAAACTCTCTTGACTCGCTAAGTTCAACTCAACTTCATAACTCCACAACAAACAAGTAACAATTAAGTATCACTCACTACAGCCAGTGGTTACAAGTGTAACCCAATGTCCTTCTAGGTGTACTTCAAAATCATTACCTCGCGGTAACGTTACGCAATCCTGCTCCCAAAAGTCAAGACTCAAATCAAAGTAGTACTCAGGGTGGCTTGGTAAGTAAAATAGGTAGGATAATATAGAGGAGTGTTTGGCTAAGCATCATTAAAAGATAAGCAAAGCAGAACAAAGGGTATTTCAGGGGGACTTATCCTTTCGGACACAGAGTTCCTTCCTTCGACTTCGTCCTCTTTCAATGACAAATTTTCAGCTTCTCCTTCATCAGCATAACTACTTCATCAGTTGCTTCACACATAGACTACTTGCTCCTTTATTTTTCTTTTTTCTTTTTCTTTTGACATACTATTTTTTGCAGTCATTTTACTGACTCGTCTGTTTTTTGTTGGCCATTATTAGGCTCTTTTAGTCTCTACATTTTTTGGTAGTGTCTGTTTTATCGAATTTCGCACTTTTGTGCGTGCTGGTTTGGTATACATGACATCAACCCTCACGGACATGTAGCTTTTTAGGGCCATGCCGGTATGTGAATTGTATCTGTAACATGCCCAACATGAAAACGGTGATCACAAGGACCACATATCCACTCCTAGACTTTTGTACCTTTGATCAAAGCATGATTCTCCACCATTCTTTGGAACTCGTTGCTTTGTTTCTTCGTTCAATCTCGGCGGTAGGTTGCTGTCACCGCTTAAGTAATGCATGTATAGGATATATGGTGGAGTTTCAAAAGGGCTTAAAGAAGCTTTCAGCGGGGTTAGCGAAAGGTATAGAAAAGGATTCAAAAAGGTGAGTACTACTAATCATATTCATGTTACTGACAAATAAGGACTCGAGGTAGCGGTGTTCACGGTTGCACACAAGACTTTAATTAGAGTAGCAAGTAAACTCACTCATCAAAGTGGCATGGGTCGATTTTGGTCAGAGCATATATTCTGCAAGCAGCAAAGCAAGAAAATAAATCCACAGCCCCTCATCTTAGTCATGGTTCACACTCGGTACTCTCCCACAGATCAAAAAAAATTTCAAAAAGTAAAAGACCTTAGACGTAACAGATAAAAATGAAACTAGTACTAAAACAGAATTAAACTACAAACTACTAAGTGCGAGTATTTAGAAGTTATTACAGACCGAGTAATTCAGCAAGTAGTAGTCAAATTCCTCCCCCAAACCTAGCTAAGAGCATATAAGAAAACTAGGAAAGTAAAGAGAAAAAAGAAAAGATACTCCACTCTCAGTGTCGTGCTTCCATGGAGAAATGCATCTAGGACGGAGGATCATCCGCTGGTGGAGTAAAGAAGTCATCCTGGCTTCCATAGTATTGGCTCGGTCCTGTGCCAGGTGGCGGATGGAACGGTGGCTGAGGGTAGCAAGGTGGGTAATTATGCCAAGGGTAGTTCGCATAACACGATTCCAAAAAGGAAGTTCTTTGTTGTACTTGAAGGCACTTCAGGTATGAATTCAATTCTCTTCTTTGGCAATTAGCGTACATCTCCTCTTGTTACCTTATCTCTTCTTGCCGATTAGCTTGGCACTGGTCCAAAAAAGCTTGCATCTGGCCCAGATCAAAGTCTCCTTGCTGGTCGTTCCTCCTGTCCCTTGCTTCCCGAACTACTTCCTGGTGTCTGATAAACATCCGGTCGACCCTTTTTATAGTGATTGGTTCAGTAAGAGCCACGTTCCCTGCCTCTTTCATCTCCACTCCCAGCTCTTTACATATCCCTGTTATCAATCCTGGGAATGGGAGATTCCTCCTGTGGTTTCCTTTAAGTGAGAGCATTTCTTGCATAATGATCCGCCTGATATCAACGTAATGTCTCGTCATTATTGAGTAGACCAACACTGCCTCCTCTTCATCAATTCCACATTCGCATTTTCTGGGTCTGAGGTTTGAGCGCATAAATTGCACCCAAAACATGGCAATGTCGTTGAGGGTTATCTTCGGTATCTCCCTTTTTATGTCATCCTCCTCATAATCATTCCTCAAAAGCAAGTGGTGGATCTCATCTTTCACTTCCTCGTAGCTCAATTCAGAGTGTGGGGGCTCCACAAGATTCTGTTTCTTGTCCTTCTCTAGTATCTCATAGAATTTGTTGATAGTCTGAGGTCCGAACGTGAACTCGACTCCCCTTATGGTGATAGGAGGCAGCTCACTCTCCTCATCCAGGTCGTCTACTTCAAGTTGGAAGAATTCCGCATAGAATTCCCTGACTATGTCGAGGTTGTAACCATCAAGGCAAGTGGTGAAAGGTCCCCACCCTTGTGCGTCTAATTGCGTGAACATCCAAGTAAAATTCTCTCTTGAGGGGAAATTGATTTGGATGTTCCTTTCGGGGGCTACCCCTCCGTTTCTGTTTGCTTCCAACCATGCTTGGGCTTTGTAACGTCCTGAAAATTATACTAATTTTTAAAAAGACAAGGGCATTAGAACAAAGACGAAGAGAAGTCTAGAAACTCAAACAAGCTCAAAATCTAACAGAAAACTTGCGAAAAACACTTTTTTAAAAAAGCAGCGATAACTAGATAAGTTTTTGCAAGCAAAAACTTTACAAAATCCCAATTAAGTCCCCACTCTCACTCTAGTTGTTGAACGTCTACCCGACTCGGTACTTCAACTTTCTCGGAATCTACAAGGAAGTCAACGAAAGAGTGAGAGACAAATATTTCAGTGGTGTTCGTGTGTGACAGTGACAATCAACATATCAATAGGAAAATCATATTGTAAATCCAAAAATAACAATCATATCATATAACGAAGCAATCAGAACAGTACAATCAGTCGTTCGCTGGTGCAATCAACCTTATAACCCCAATCCAAGCCCTTATCACTCTAGACAGAGAATGACTCTGACACAGACGTTACCCTGCCATGGTACAGGGGTGAAGCACTACTACTCCCAAGACCTCAGCGACTTCTGCCTCGCGTCAAGGGAAAGTAAGCGAAAAAACTTTATGAATAACTCGACAGACACAACTGCCCAAGTCTATCCAATAGGAAACCTCCACCACATTTGTGCACATATCGGTTGTTAAGCAAATCAATCAATCAAATCATTATATACATCCTGAATCTTAATTTACGCCAAAATCCAAAATGCACTTCACTTAAGCAGATATACAAAACGATTAAAACCGACAGTAGCAAACGTTTCTTGCAAATTTGACCATTCGATTATCATCTATGGTACTGTGAAGTAATTGAAGAAGAAGAAAGGGGATTATAGCAGGCGTAGGTGTAACTTCGAGATAGAAGGGAATGGAATAGTGTCTAAGTTTGACCATGTTGAAGATGATCTATTTCTCTAGTTAATGTAATGCTCCATCTAATGTTGTTCATATTATGGACACGTATTGATATTAAAGTGTAGTGTAATATTACTCCATTAATTTATGAATTAGTCTTTTGTCTTGCATTAATTTTATAAGGTTCACTGGTTTAATGAGATTTCTCTTGATTTAAGTCTAATTGTGCTTCTATTGTTTTCTTAGGAGTTTTTTTTGTTGTGAAATACTTTGGGTTGTCATTTTACTTTAAAACTAAAATTTCGAAACTTTCTTAAACTTTTCTGAAACATCTCCAGACGTCTCATAAATTTAATAATCTGAACCATAACTCGAAACCGAGATTTTGATCCATGACCCCATGAAATGCATCTTAGTCAGATAAGCAGTCTGTTCAAATAACTCTCTCGGCTGATCTAGATCCACACTCAATGTAACTACCGGCAATAACATCCACTATCTTCCTATTTTCCCCTCTCAGCGTCTTGCAAAAATAGAACATCATGCACTCCTCTGACAAATCATGATCCGGCCGCTCCAGCTCAAATTCCAAAATACATGTACCAAATATCATGGAAATTTACATCCTCTCTTTCTTCGAAGTGAAATAGATTCCTCTTGGCAATGCAGTATCTCGCATTGTGCCCATATTCTCCATTTTCACACACTTCGCACTAAGAGTTATCCATATGACCCTACACACACAAAAACAAGAAACAGGAGTAGTTCCGCCAAAATAATTGAAAATAAAAAAGACATCAAAAATAAAAATTTAACTAATAAACAAAAATTCAAAAAACAAACACAAGGAGTCAAAAAAAATTGGGTGTTAAAGATTTTCTGATTGTTTTTTCAAATAAAAGATACGCAACTAACACAATTGATTCTAATCTACAAGAACGTAGGAATCAATTCCCCGGCAGCGGCGCCAAATTTTGATGTGCTCGAAATTAATACTTGTAAAACATGTAGTAAAACAGTGTTGTAGACAGACACAGCTAAATCACAGGATCGTTCTCTCGAAGGATTGATTAAGCTAGTTCTATAGATTAGATTCGCTTGTGTTGCTTGTTACCAATGCGTGGATAAGTTGATACCTCAGAACATTAGACAGGCTAACATATACAAGAAAGGTAAACCCTAAATCAGGCAATTCTACAGACAAACGAAGTAATTAGTCCTTTCAAAAGTGTGCTTATGCGATAAGAACCAGTTAAGGATGCACTATACGCAGTTCATCACTATTGTGAATATCCAAATACGGATAATAAGTACGTAATCACTACAAAGTATGCTTATACGATAAGAACTAGTTAAGGATGCACTATGTGTAGCTCACATACAACATGCAATCATACGGATATTATCTAATGGATGATAGATAGTAACAAATCATAACCGATACACAATATGAAAACGTACGGAAGTAACAATTTGTCATGTACAAGCTAAATAGTAGTTGCACAATTGAGTACCTCGACTCTTCAATGACAAGAGATCGTCTGAAAGGAATTAAGACTTCGATGGATGATAGATTGAATCTCAAGAATGTTTACAATGCTTGAAAATATGAAAGTAGGTCTAAGAATGTCTGAGTATATGTAAAAAAAGGAGGTACAAATGACCTATATATACAAACTAAGGAAGTTCAAATTCAAAATAGGGGAGAAAACTGCCAGAAATCGTGAGTTTGAACAGGTTTCGCATCGGTGAAGGGTGTGCTCACATGGTCATTTCGATTTTCCATACTTTACATTTCTTTGAGACCATGATCGACTCATCTCCAATATGGCTCACCGCGGTGAGCTGCTTCTCCGGGAAAGAATTAGTTTTCCCCACTTTCTCTCCTTTGACTCCCTTTTAGCCGACTTCCTAGTCACCCCTTTGGAGTAGTTTGCCCACTAACACCTCGGTACGCTTCTAGAAGCTTCAAACGATCTTCGATTCGTGTACGATCCTCCATTTCCTTGCCTTTTTTACCTAAAAACATCTAAAAAAAATACAAAAACACACAAAATAACAAAAACGTAAAAAAACACCAAAACACTAATAAAAGGGCTAAAGGACTTAACAAAACACGGTAAAAAAGACTAAATAAGTCGTTAAAATAATGACTCATCACAACCGAAGCTAAAAAACATGGGTGTGAAATTAAAACAATATCACTAATGTTTGAAGAGTGAACGTGACCTTCCATGTGCAATTTAATACACTTTTACACCCTCATTTTTTGTGCAATATTGAATACTTATGTTATATTATGCCTAATTACCACTTTTGGTGTTTCTCAAGGTACAAATATACTGACTAAGGTTATGTTCTCTTTATCTAAAAACTCATTAATTTCAGTTCAATTCAGATTCATTAAGTTCAGTTCTACTTAGTTGTTTGTTATACTACAAATCAATTCAGTTCAGTTCCATTGATCTGATTCGGTTCCATTGAGATCGATTCGGTTCTAATTAGTTACATTCAATTACATTGAGACGAAGAGCGAGCCTAAGAGGATTATGGCGATTATCGAGGCAAATATGACGAATTTACGCTTAATTCGAGGAAATACCAATAATGATTATCATGCCGTAAGAGGAGTTAGAAGAATCCAATTGAGGCACAAGTCCCACCATTCCAAAGCTTATTCAATGTACTAACGCATTGTAGAAGCAATTTTCAAGATAACGAAGTTTCGGAGTCCAAAAATAGCCCGGAAAAGAAAACACCCAAAAGGGAGCAGGAATCGACTTTGTGCATTTAAGGGAGCCAGTGAAGGTTCTATCCGGAATCTTTTGTTTAGCCCAAGTTCGTATCTTTTGGCCCGCGACCCACCACCATCCTTGGACTGCTATGCAAGAAATTTCTAGGCTTTCTACACTATATGAGCAATGCCTAGGTCACTCAAACAAATAATCTTACTTCTCTCGAAGAAAGAGAAGATTAGAGAGAAGAAAAACCCTGAGTCTAAAACCCTGGCGGGTCATAACCACTGAAGAATGAAGAACGCAGTCGTCATCAACAATCAGACTCTTTTTTTTCTTTTATATTATTGTTAATGTTCTGATGTTTACTACTCTTGCTATGAGTAACTAAACCTTTTCATAAAGGCGAACCGCCAAACTCTATTGTGTTACTCATTATATTCTTGATATATTTGATGAATTAGTTTTAGATTTACTTCGTGATTGTTCTTTGTTGTCATCTTTTACTTGATGTGAAGGCTCTGCCTAGGTATCCGTTGGTATCGTGGGGGTATCTTGATTAACTGCGACTTGATCTATATAGATACGTATCCTGACGACCCGATATATAACAATGGCGTTGTTTGAAACTAAGTAGTCGTGATAGTATGAGGGAGGTTGGGGATCCTTTACTTTGTCAAACCATTGTTTAAAACTTTAAGTGTCATTACGTTTGTACTATTAAATACGACTTGTTTATGTTTATGCATGATTCAACAGCTTTAATTCAAAATTGTCTCAAAACAGCCCCGATTTCATTTGAATGCTTTTATGGGCTTTAAGATTAGAATTCCAAACTTTGTGTCTTTATTTGCAAGTGCCAATGCTAGGTATCCGGAGAGAATGACACTTCGAGTCAACTTTCTGCTATACTAACTCTGTTTGTGTGGATTTGTAGGCTTCCGACTTTATAAATACGAATCTTTGTGTGTGATTGGTGAAGCGTTTAACTTCAACAACATTTGTCTAACCAAAGACACGTCAAACATTTTATATCATTTTGTTATGTATATGTATATCACTAATGTTCTTAGTAAAGCGTCTAATGTTTTTTGATATTACTATAATGTTTGTCCGTCACTTTTAGTATCCCCATAAGCTCGTACGTCTTTCAGGAGACTTACTCATATTCTTAATGTCAATCTTTATTTTTTTATCATTTTAAATCGTTTCAGAAGACCGTCTCTTGAAATAAAAATAAAAATAGATGGAAGGATAAACCTACTCAAAAAACACAAAGTTTTGGAAGAGACGTGTAATATAATGAGAGACTCGAAGACTGATTGATGTTCTTGATATATGTATAATGATTTAAACAATATTAGTACTCCCTCCGTCCCGGAGAATTTCATACATTAGGGTTATCGTGCAGTTTTATGTGAAAACTTAAAGTAATTATAGAATATAGAAAAAGTGGGAAAAAGTGTACTTTTAGTGGCAAAATGTGTAATTTGAGTGTAAAGTTGAGATTATTTATTATTTGTTGGGTGTGGGGTAGCTTCCTTTTTTGGTAATGTATGAAATTATGTGGGACGGCTAAAAATGACAAATACATGAAGTTCTACAGGACGGTGGGAGTAATGTTTTATGAATGAATATTTTTATATTATTTTTTATGTATGTATATTAACCGATTTCATTAGTGAAATCTCAAATATTTTTCTAATAAAATTTTAATGTTTATCCATCTATTTAAGTCTCTCCAATAATATTTTCTGTTAGCAGACTTACTCCTAAAGAAAAAACTACAGAAGATCATATATTTACTTAAACTTATTTTATACTTACCGTTGATTTATTTTTCAAACAACAAAAAATGAGTTTATATATATTAATGACCATATTACAAGAATCACAACAAATGGTACATGAGGATACGGATAATCAAATTTTATAAAAGACGTTGCATCACATACGCTAAGTTTAAGGAGTGGATGAGAGCAATTTACAAGTTAATGGAGCTGAATTGTAGGTGTATAGTGTATACTATTTGTTTTTTGCTTCATTATTAATGGAGCTCAATTGTAGGTGTATAGTATATATATAGATATATATATATTAGAAAAAAATGGTGTGTGATATCGAGGGACCAATTGTTAATAAGGGATAACTCAATTGTTTAGGTTGATGTGTTATAACCTCAGAGATTATTGATTCGATCCCCATTGAATGCAGATATATATATTCTAGCGTATTGTAGTTTTGATAGATTGATTGAAAATTCTGTAATGACTGATATAAGTGGACAACTATTGAAGTTGTGCAATTGACTACGTAATTTAAGTTAAATTGGACCAATTTGTAATATATATGTAAATTAGACTTTAATTACAAAAATCAATATGTTTTATTCATTCTAATATAAGCCCTAATGAAACTCCAACAAAATCAATTCACCATTAAAAAAAAACTCAATTTGTCTTCAACAATTAAATTTACAGCCCTAAATCAACACCAATAGAATCAATTCGTCATTAAATCACTCAATATGTATTCTCCAATTAAATTCAAATCCCTAATTTAAACAAAAAAATCAGTTCATTATAAAAAAAGAAAAACAACAACGATAACCAATATTTCTTTTCCATATTTTTTAATTAAATTAAAACTGATCAATTCGCATACCCAAGCCTAATTCAACTCGAAAAAAACGATTCGTTATCGAAAGCAATGATAGTACATCTTGCTATATAGTTTTACATTATTTGTAGCTAAATCTGGCGATAAGATGTGTAAGCGTGTTAAATGCGTTCTAGTATGATTATAATATGAGATAAAATAAATCTAGGTATCAAATTGTTTATAGTGAGCGTTGAAGCATTAACACTGAGAATGATGGGCAATGTGATAAGAGCAAATGTAAGATTTTTTTATTCATCCTGTCCCAGTTCCCATCCACTGTTATTAATAACGATTTCAACTAGCTGCTGACTATGTATTGTGCAATGTCGACCCGCCTACTACTATGATCAAAATCATTTAAATGCATGTTAAATTAACTGAATTGAAAAACTCCGTCTCTTCAACAACCAACTAAATATGGGCCTATGTAGTAATTACATGAGTATTATATACTACTTCCTTACCCTCTTATAGCAGCTAGCTAGCTAGATCTTTTGTCTATAAATAGAATACGAAATTGACCAACATATTCATCCAATCTCAGTTTTGGTAAACTAAAATACAATTGCAAAAATGGGTTCTTCAAAGACATTGATGTTTGTTGGTCTTCTGTTAGCTATGCTTCTTTTCATTTCAACCCAAGTGATTGCTCGGGAATTGGCTGAAGAGACTTCTACTACCCTCGGCGCATGTAATATTTCATCTCTAAATCATATGCGTGTAGATTTCTTTACGAAAATTGCTTGATATATAATAATTGTTTGAGAACTAATGAAAATTACTCCATAAACTAAAAGTTTGTGTTTAATTAGTCTAAAATCTATTTAGTTACTTGTTTCTTACTTTATTATCATGTACAGCTACCGCAACCAAAAAAACTGAAGCTGCTGCTGTGAATGATGAGAAATATGGTCGTGGTGGTTATAATAATGGCGGTAGATACAACGGTGGTGGTTATAATAATGGCGGTGGATACAACGGTGGTGGTTATAATGGAGGGTACCCCGGTAATGGTGGTGGTCACAACGGAGGTGGACGTGGTGGTGGTTACCGCGGTGGTGGAGGTCGTGGTGGTGGATATTGTCGCTATGGTTGTTGTGGGCGGAACTATAGAAGAGGTGGTTGCTACTGCTGCACTTACGCTGGACAAAAAGTTGATACCGAACCTCGCAACTAATTGCAATGTTTTAGATCTCTCTATATATATATATATATGGTAATGCTTGAGGATATCAATAAGAAGCATGAATGAATTACTATGTGTTCATTCATGCCTATTGTCGCCTATGTATTGTAATGCTGCAATCGTTGAGGTTTTCTTGTATTTATGCAAGTGCTTTTCGTTGATATTGCAAGAAAACAGAAAGTTTGTATGGTGAATCCCAGATAGCACTATTACGAAGATAAATAAGCATCATCAGACCATCTTTATAAAACATTATATACTAGTGTTTGTCATTTAAAAGCTTTTTAAGCAATTTTTTTTTCGAATTTTGACCTTAAATTACTCGCAAATTACACGCAAAAAGTATAAAACAAAATTATATTAGTAAAATATATTTAATTTATTTTCATAATATAATATTTTTTTGTCGTGTAGTTTGAACGTAATTTACGGTCAAAGTTCGAAAAAATAAAGTCTTCTTATGAAACTTTTAAAAGACCGGAAGGAGTATAATAATATCAATGTTATATCCACATAAAATGACATAAGATATGCACTCATAAAATATTATTGATTGAATATTAAACCATTACATTAATACTTAAAAGTATCAGTCCATCTCTCAGGTCCTGCTAAGACTTTGTATACTAAGCATTATTATTTATTATTAATATTAATTTGAGTAACAATATAATTGTCTTGAATCATTATAATTGTTAGAATATTATAATTGTTAGAATATGTCTTGAATCAGTCAACCCCGCTTACTAGATTTATAAGAATTTGATCTATTTCCTGGTCCTTTTCGGAATCTGTCTAGAGAAGTACTATATATACTTCCTCTTTATAACCTAGTTGTATCATTCTGTAATATGTGCTCCTCAAGATCAATAAAATTGTTCTCTTCTCTGCCCGTGGACGTAGCAAATTCATTGTTAGTGAATCACGTTAAATCTTTGTGTTCTCTATTCACGTTGTTTATAATCTTTCTTGTTTCACCGCACATACAATACTCCCTACAAACTATGTTTTGAAACTCAGATCGTCCTAAACTACCTACTGAGAAAGGTTTAACTGGGTCAATCCGGATCAACTCGGGTCAACCTACTAATAATATTTTGAAAATAAAAATAGTAATGGTATGATTACACACAAATATGTACTATATGTATATGTATATGTATATAGGAGTATATAATTATTTTATACCCATTGAAATCATTTGCAAATACTAATTATATTTGACTACAAAATACTATACTAACCCAAGATCCATACCAACCCAAGATCCAAGTAAGATTAAGAGAATTGACACTCACATGAGTTTTAATAGAGATGAGGATAAGTTTTGGATATACTAGATGATTTTTCTAGACATAATATACCGGCAGTGACAAATAATGTCCGACACCCTTGCCTCGATAACACTGCTCCGTGCCCGACACTTGAGTAAAACAATGCTCGACATTCTTGCCCCGACAAACAATGCCCGTGCCCGACACTTGAGTAAACAATGCTCAACACCCGTACCCCGACTAACAATGGTGATGTGCTCAAATTAGTACTCTTTGAAAATGCAAAAGTAACTAAAGCAGTGTTGAGTAACAAGCCTTAACTACGAGATTGTTCTCGAGGAGTTAACTAAGCAACGTAGCATTTAAAATGTTAAAACGTAGAAGTTTGCGAAGATCAGTTGAATAGTTTGTATTTTGTTTGAAACAAAGTAAATAAACTAAGCAAGATAAACAGAAATTGTACTAGATAAGGAGAAATAATGAATACGGTAGCAATTCAGATAAATCGTATGCGGGAATAAACCTATCATTCATAAACATGGGTTATTTGTCGAGCATAAATTCAATTCAACGATGCATTTTGAAAGTTCGAACTAGTGAAATCAATCGATTGTCAGACGATTGATTCTTAACCTAATGCTTAGAGTATTTGAAACTAGCATAGTGAATTTGGAGTTTTTATGAAGAATGTTAACTAGCTTAACACGTACGAACGATCTAAGTTTGAAACCTTAATACAATTAATCCTACATCGCTACCGCATTCGCTACGCGATTAGCTACTCATGATCGAAGCAATATCATACAATTTCATTGTCACGGACGAATTAAGCATAAAAAAGATAGACGAATTCATGCAAGTAACGATTCAATCACAAAAGAGATATTTGCAAGAGAAAAGATAACTAGGGTTCATTCTAGCTTTGAGAGTGAAAGATAAAAGATATATATGAAAAACGAAGTCTAAATTCAACTGAGTATGAAAAGCCAAAATCCCGCTTTAAGGGGTTAGGATGCGTCCGAAATTGCAAACAACGGGACAAAATGTTGGGTAATTCTGGGACGCATCTTGGCCAATATCTGGGACGCGTCCCAGATTGCGGCGCGTCCTAGGACTTTCTGGGACGCGTCCCAAGTGTAAAACTTCGAAATAGAATGCTGGGTGACTCTGGGATGCGTCTGGGACAATATTTGGGACGCATCCCAAATTGCAGCCTAGGGGGACGCGTCCTGGGTGATTCTAGGACGCGTCCCCAGCCTCTTTTTCCACAAAAATGCCAATCTTCGATGAATTCGAACTTGGGACCAACTTATGGAGCTCTTGAGCTTTCGAAACTCGACAATGACCCCAAAAAGTACCTAAATCATGCCACAACCTTCAGAACACAACTAAAACACAAAACGCATAAAATACATATAAAATGGAAATAAAAACCAACAAAAGACGGTAAAAAGAGCGAGACGAGTTTCTAAATAATCATCACATCAAATTCCCATACCCAACACTTAAATAAAACATTGTCCGACACCCGTGCCCTGATAAATAATGCCCGTGCTAGACACTAAATAATCTGATTTTTAGTTTGAATATTGAATTTTATATATATATTGACAACACAATTTAATAGACAAATATATGTTACAAATATTTTTTTTAGAAGCCTAAATTAGCATTAAAAGGAAATTAGTTCATTACACAATTAAGCATACAACCCGGCGAGGCAAAGAGTTCGAAAGGTCAGACAAAAGCTTGCTTGACAACCAAGGTGGGAAAAAGTCCCAAACCTTTACAGAAAAACCTAAATTCAACATAAAACTACAACGTTCCCGTTCATAGTCCGGGAACATGCAAATTTCGCCAATTGATCAGCTGCCATATTTTGTTCCCGGTACACAAAAATGACCTCCACAGTTTGCAAATTTTTTGCTAGTTCAAGGATGTCTTGGACCAGATGTTGGTGTTGCCATTGTGCTGCTTTTCCCCTATTGAAACAAGACACAACAATAAAAACTATCTAACTGTTTGGTCTAGAGTTAAAGGAAATATTTTAGTTGATAAATAGTAACTGAGTTAAAGATAAATTATAGAAAATGGTGTTTGGAATAGAATTAAATTTTTATAGGTTTATAAGGTTGTTATATAGATGTGTGTAAGATAGAATTGATGTGTGTGTAAGAATAAAGTGATAGATTTATTATTTTTTTAAGGTTATTTGATTGGTTTTAATGTTGTTTGATTAATTTAAGATTTTTAGTATGGTTGAAAAAGTGAAGAGAGATAAAAAAAAAAAAAAAAAAGTAGGGTAGAAAGAGAAGAATAATTGTTAAATTGAGTTAAACTTTTTGATTTTTAACTTGATGCCAAATGGTTGAATTTTTTTAACTTAGTTTTCGTAAGTTTAGTGGTATAACAAATACCCCGTATGCTTTCAACTGCTCTCCCAAACTCCGATAACAACAATGCCACCTTACCACCTCCGGCCCCTAACATACAACCGACTAATCCACCGGAACCCCTCCCCCTCATCACCAATCGTAGGCAGGACCTAAACACTAACAATAACCAAACTTATAAGAATGTGATCCAAAGGAATACCTGTAAAACCCCGTATTTTTATATTTAATTAATTGATTTCTTACATTGTTATTTACCTTAATCATCTATGTACCTTGTAACGTTTTTAGTCTGATCTAGGTAGAGTTCTTTGGTTTCTTGGGTTTTTTTTTTTAGTTAAGAGGTGATTAATTACCCAATTAATTACCTATCTGATTAACTAATGTATAGTTATCCGAGTTTGTCCAGTTAGAGAGTCCTTTTGCTCCTGAGTTTCTTTTCCTGATTTACACCGCTTTCTCCTGTGCTTTCGTTATTCTTTTACAAAAACTTCAACTCCCAGTTTAAATGTCTTCTTATAGCTCTCTTAAGCCTTCTGCTATTTACGCGTTGCATCTTCGTTCTTCATTAAATCCCTTTCATCTCGTCTTTCGGTATGTTTCGAACCTTGTTTTCCTTTTTGTAGATGGGTTTTGGGAGAAACTTATGTTATTGTCTATTCTTGCCTACAAGTGTATGTTAACATGCTTTGTAATCTGCCTATTCTGTGTATATTTGGTCCATGCTCTGTTATTTTCGCATGCTATGTGATTTGACTAAATTGGGTTTGATCGGCCTGTGCTCTGTTCTATGTTTTTGTGTTGATCTCACTACAAGAATAACCGGATTTAAGGACGATAAAATCCGTCCCTAAACTTAGGGACGAATCGGTGATGTTAGAGACGGACTAGGGACGGATAGGCCTATCCGTCCCTAGTCCGTCTCTAGTCCGTCCCTATTTAGGGACGGATAGAATTATCCGTCTCTAATTCGTTGACCAAAAAAAATTTAGAGACGGATAATTCTATCCGTCTCTAATTCGTTGACGAAAAAAAAATGAAAAAAAAAAAGAAAATTTAGGGACGGATAGATTTATCCGTCCCTAAATTACCCTAGTCCGTCTTTAGTCCGTCCCTAAATAGGGACGGATTACTAATCTGTCCCTATTTAGGGACGGATCGAATTATCCGTCTCTAAATTTAGAGGCGGATAATTCTATCCGTCTCTAATTCGTTGACCAAAAAAAAAATGAAAAAAAAAAAAGAAAATTTAGTGACGGATAGATTTATCCGTCCCTAAATTAGGGACGGATAGATTATCCGTCCCTAAACTATCAGAAACCCTAATTTATAAATCACTCTCTTCCTCCCACACTCACTAACCACTCCTTCTCTCCTTCTCTCCTTCTCTCCCACTCCACCACCACTGCCTCTCCGTCCACCACCGTTCGACCACCACTCCACCACCACGGGATCTCCGTCCTCCACCACCTCCACCACCACTCCACCACCACCACCTCACCACCACTGCCTCTCCGTCCACCACCACCTCGACCACCACTCCACCACCACTACCTCTTCGTCCACGACCACTCGACCGCCTGTCCGTCCACCACGGCCTCTACGTCCACCACCACTCCACCACCTCGACCACCACTCCACTACTGCCTCTCCGTCCACCACCACTCGACCACCACGACCTCTCCGTCCACCACCACGACCACGCTCCCAGATCCACCACCACGACATCTCCACTGCCACCCCACCACGAGATCCGTCCACCACTATGTCCGACCTGTTCTTCCTCCGATCCGAGATCTTCCTCTGATCTCACTCTCTCCCACCACCACGAGATATCTCCGTCCACCACCATCTCCGACCAGATCCGACGTCATCCAAGATCCAACAAGACCCAGATCCAGATCTAGATTTTGTATATTGTATTATTGTAATTTCTTATTAATTTTGTAATTTCTTATTTGTATTAATAATTATTAAATGTTGTATATTGTATTATTGAATATTGTATGAAATTGTCGGTTTATCCGTATTGAATAAAATTATCAGTTTATGCGAATTGAATAATCGTATACAATTTTCGGTTTATCCGTATTGAATATTCGTATAAAATTGTTGGTTTATCCGAATTGAATAAAATTATCGATTTATCCGTACTGAATATTCGTATAAAATTGTCGAAATATTCGTATTAAAAATAAAAATTAAAAAAATAAAAAATACTATTTAGGGACGGATATTTATCCGTCCCTAAAAGTCTTTGACCATTAGGGACGGTATATCCGTCCCTATTTGGTTAGAGACGCCCGTTTTAAGGACGGGCGTCTCTATCCGTCCCTGTTAGGAATATCTGTTTAGATTTGATCAGCAACCTAATGACTTATCTTAGCTCAGAAAGGTGATTAGTACTCTTAGTTCACTTGAACACTGTAAAAGAGGAAACTCACTAAGTATGATAGTCTAGCAAATCTTGTATAGGATGTTATGTCTCGAAATGTAATTTTTATTTTACGAAGAAGACGAAGAAGGCATCCGAGGAAAAGTTCAGCAGATTTGAAGATTTGAAGGCGCACAAGATTCTTTGAAGACGAGGGCTTTTCGGATACCTATGTCGAGATATCTTGAAGAAACAAGTGTTTGAAGCGTGTTGCAAAAGATATCGAGAGAATAAAGGTTTTACGGCGAGAAAGTGCCTGAGATATCTACACTCAGATACCTTGGCCATATAATACGCTTCTGAAAAAGAAACATATTATAACAAGTTGTTTAAACAAGTGGTATCTGGAGCTATGATGATCTACGGAAAAGAGCGTGCAAAGCCTCGAGCTTGCATAGTTCGTTGGCACTACGAGACAAAGTATAATCTGATTGCATTAAATGCATGACGAAATGTACGAACAAAAGCTATAACCGAAGAAGAAAACAAACACCTTTCTGATACTATACGAGATATCAATAGTTTGAATTTGATTTAAGCCTAACGGATACTATTCAAACGGTACTCAAAATTCATCTATAAATATCAACACTTAGACTGCTTGAAAAAAGACACTGAACACTTTAGATCACTGAACTTAAACTGAATACTCATACAAGATCTCTCAAGCAAACTACTTACTTTCAAGCTTTCTGTTGCGACCAAATCTCTTGTTTCTAAGTAGCACAAAAGTTCTAAGTGTCACGATCATATGAGCATTGTTATACGTGAAGGAGTTGAACTAAGATTTAAGTATCGAGATTCATTCTGGAATACTTACAATAGACTTGGGTCGATGAGAACAAGATACCATACATTGAAAAGTGTATTAAGTATACTTGATTCATAGAGTTATCTGAATAACTGAATAAGTTATTTAAGAAGCTCACCTGACAATTTACCTTAACCAACACCTTAATCGGCGTGGAGTACAAGAAGTACTTAGTTTGGGAAACTAAGGAATAACTCCAAGGTTATTGAGCACAGGAAGTACTTAGTTTGGGAAACTAAGGAGCATTTCAAGGTTTACGAGTCTGAGTACTTGGTACATGAAAGCCGAGGAATAACTCGGGGAACACTTGGTTGGGAACTAGTGTATTTAGGAATCAAGAAAAGATATATGTAAGGTTACCTCATTTATCTTAGTGGATTCTAGATGCGAGAAAGACGAAGTGGATTAGTTGAAGGATTCGCCACCTTGATACCACTATAAAAGACTTGTGTTATTTACTCTCTGCAGCTTATTACTTGTTTTACTTATATTGCAAAGTACTTACACTTATCTTGCTGAACACGTGCACTTATCTTAGAAAAGTCTTCCGCTCTCTGAAATTAAGTATCAGATATCTTCACATATATCGAGTAAGCGTATCGACAAAAGTTTTAAAGACTATTCACCCCTCCCCCTAGTCTTTTTCTTGCGTTATCTCTGGACCAACAAGTGGTATCAGGCGGAGGTTCCCAAGCCTTGCCTTGAACCTAGATCGGATAAGTGCCCACTAAGCTTTTCACCTACACTTGATTTGTTTGTTTAGTGTGTTTGTTGCGGGATGTCCTTAAGTGGCGCTGATTCTCAAGCGGAGAATTATGAGAAATGGAAGAACAACATGATGCTCCACTAGAAGCCATCGTGTGAAATGATCGAAGTAATAAAGAATGGCCCGATAGTCATTCAACAACTCGAAGCAAGTCATAGAGGTTTCTAATGGTAGAGAGAGAACAAAGTGATTGGTCTTCCGCAGACGGATCGTCGACCATGGAGACACGCGATCAAGTCATTCTGAACCAAAGCCGAGACCTCTGGACGCCGGAAGATGCCAAGAGAAATCGTTTGGATGGACGGGCTCGTAATATCATCATCGTTCTACTCGGAGCACATACGATTATAAAATTGTTGGGTGCAAAAACGACGAAAGTGGCCTGGCAACTGATTGAAGAAATCTGTGCTGGCACTGAAAAAACAAAGGAAAATAAGTTCAAAGTTTTGAAGCTAAATTCCAAAACTTTAAACAAGGTCCCTCAGAGACTCTTGAAGAACTAGATTTCCGGTTTACAACACTTATGAGTGACATGGCTGCACTTGGTGAAAGTAATAGATATACCCAGTCAGAAAAGATTAAAACCATTGTGAGAAGTCTTAATCATAGCGGAACACACAAAGTTTTCTACTTTAACCAAGGAATGCGGATATCACTCTGTGGAACTTTTCTCTCACCTTACCACTTTATTAACTATGAGACTGACTCGAAGGGAATAAACAAGCGAGAAGTTGCAGTGTTGCTCTAGTTGCTCGAGGACTTCGAAAGAAGAAAGGCGAGGATATGGTGAGGATGCTCTTCTTTGTAAAGCAAATGGGAAAATATGTCGGTCGAGAAATTGAGAGAAGAAAAGCGAAGAGAATGAAAAAGCATCTAGGCTCAAACTATCACCGATTACAAAAATGTGCAAAGCTCATTTGAACAAGCCACTCAAAAGCATCAAATCTTGAGGAAGCGAAATCGAAAATGATATCTTTTATTGTCGGAAACCTGGTCATTTCAAGAAGGATTGTCACGCCTTCAACAAACTTAAGGCGGTGACAAGAAAGATAGAAGAATCTTGAAAAGAATTCAAGAGCTATTCTCACTGAAGAAAGGAAAAAGATTCAACTTCAACTGGATGCTCTAGATATTTAATCTAATTCTGAGGATGAGGATTCAGATGATTCCACACTGCCTTCCCCAGAAATATGCGGTGTTTCTCATGAAGTAATTGACTTTGGTCAAAAGAAGAAAGAAGTGTGTGGAATGGCTGAAGAAATCTTTCCTGATATCTCCAATATTGAACCTTGTCTAATGGTGATGAGGTAACACATACTTCTGTTATACTTATGAAAGTGATGAAGAAGGAATCAAAGAAGCTGGAAAATCTCGGAAAAGAAATTGATCTTTACAAAGAGAATTTCTAATGTTCGAGCTAGAGCGAAAAATTGAAGAAGAAAAGAATTCTCTTGCAAAGGAAAATTCTCAATTAATCGAGATATCACGAGAAAAGGATCTTTGAAAATGCATTTCTCAAGGCTCGAGATATCGAGTGAAAGTCACATAAAGAAGAAATGGCTAATCTTCAATAGAATTATGAAGGTCTTCTTTCTGAGAATAAGGAACTCAAAAAGAAAGAACTATCTTTTCAATCTTATGCCAAAGCTAGTGACACTCTTACTGAAGTACAATCTTATTTAAGAGATCCTTGGAAAAAGAGGACTTAATTTGGACACACACAGATAGTTCCACCACTCTGAATAAGAGTAATAAAGGACTAACATTCGTCAGTGCTCATCAAGGTGATTCCCAAGCAATCTACAACATCGATTGAAGCTAAGATTGTTGACAAAGGAAAGGCGATTGACCAAGCCTTTGTGGGAAAAACAAGTCGAAAAGAAAAGCGTGGAAATGTCTACGAAAAGAAACATAACCTGCGAAGTGCAATCACCACGATGTTATGTCTCTCAAAAGGAAAAATTGCGGTGGCGACAAATTTTCTTATGTCACGTTTACGAAAGAAAATTGATCATCGAGAGACTAGCAAAGGCTTTGAAGAGATCTCGAACGACATCAGATTGCTCGGAATGGTATTGGCTATAAAGCCATCGGAAAACAACTTGCTCACGAATACAAACAAGAGCAAAACGATGGTTAAAGGCTAGAATTGCTCACAACAATTATCGAAGTGGAAGATAAATCAAGCCCTGAAAATCGAATGCCGAGGCTAGAAGAAATCGCTAGGAAAGCTAAGTTCTTTGGAAAGCGACTCGAAATCGACAAATGTCTGAAAGCACCAAATAGAGCACCTAGGAACACACCAAGGAAGAAAATAGTTTTTAACAACAATAATACCAATCATTTAACTAAGATTCCTCCTTATGTTCCTGGTAGACAAAAGAATGTTCCTAAGAAATTCATTCAAAAATGGATTTCTACTGGAAGATTCTTTAGTCCAGATGGTTCCATTGTTGGTATGAGAACCTAATCTCACATTTCTGTTTTGCGAGAACACTCTAAAGACTAACTCAAAGTGGCATTTTGATAGTGGATGTGGGAAGCACATGACAGGAGACAAAGCAAATCTGATTAACTACAAAAAGTGCAATGATGGACCAATTATCAGGTTTCTTTGGAGGAGATGAAAATCCAACCATAGGTTTTGGCAATTTGAAATTCGGAGCCCTCACAATCTCTGAAGTACTTCATGTAAAGGGATTGAAATATAATCTCCTAAGCATGAGTCAACTAGTAGACAAAGGGTACTCTGTCAAGATCTAGTCAAAACTATGTAAAGTGATTGACAATGAGTCAAAGCAGACAGTCTTGGTTGCAAGGCGTAAAGGAAATCTTTATGTTCTTTGATTGGGCATCCGCTACAACGAAGAATGTCTCATGGTGAGTTAATCAGCCACTTTGAAGAAAATTGGCTATGGCATAAAAGAATGAGTCACTTGAATTTAAAAACTACGAATAAGCTAGCGAGAAAGAATTGGTGGTTGGTTTACCCAAAATGGCATATAGAAAAGAAGGTGTATGCTCGAAACGCGAATGGAAAAACAATCAAAACATCTTTCAAGTCTAAGACTAGACATTCCGGTGAAAGGCCATTGCAATTGTTACATATGGATTTGTTTGAATCCTCGGTAACTAGTTATCTCAGGAAAGAAGTATGGTGCAGTTGTTGTTGATGATTACTCAAGATTCACTTGGGTTGTCTTTCTCAAACACAAATCGATGCAAGGGTTGAGATACCTAACTTCTTTGAATAAGCTCGAAGTCATGAAAAATGACAAGGTATCATGTAATCGAGCAGACCATGAGTCTTGAATTTGTGAACGATTACATCAAAGAGTTTTGTACGCAAAGGTATACAACATCAACTATCTTACGTAAGGACACCACAACAAAATGGTGTTCTTTGAAAGAAAGAATAGGACCTAAAAAGAAGCAAGAACAATGCTTGCGACCTTGAAATAAGTGAAATCTATTGGGTTGAAGCTGTAAACACAACATGCTACACTCAAAATAGATGTTTGATTAACAAACACCATGACAAAACTCCGTACGAGCTTTTCATTGGTAGACCACCTAGTATCAAACATCTAAGGGTGTTTGGTTGTAGATGTTACATTCTTAACAATGGAAAAGAATACTTGAGAACATTTCAACCAAAGGCAGATGAAGGAGTATTTCTTGGTTATTCTCTGAATAGCAAAGCCTACAGAATCTACAACAAAAGAACACAAAAGATCGAAGAATCTGTTCATGTAGTGTTCTATGAAGGAAACAAGAAGGTACTCTTGAATGATGATCTCTCAGATAGGTTCAAAGAACTAATGATTAAAGATTACGAAAAGGATCCTCGAGGAAACAATTCAATCATTCAAATTGAGGATGAGTCGGCGATGAAAAGCGACCTATGCTTAGTAACAACCGGATGACTCTAAGACATGATGAAGAATTTCCTATGAGAATTCGAAATAGAGCAGATTCTTGAGAACCTTCATCATGAAGAGGTATCTGAAGAGAGATTCTTTGAAATGCAAGCTCAGATATCTCTAACAACGAAAGAGTGTCGATATCCATGGCATTTCCCATATATCGGATATCTCGAATCTTGACAAGTATCTCATCAAGATCATATTGATTCACATTCAAATCAAAATGATATTGATCCTACTAGTTCAAAACCCATTATGAAATGGATAAGAAATCATCCTGCAAAGGATGTGATTGGTCCCATAAAATAAGGAGTTAGAACTAGAAGAGCAATCGCTGAAAATGCAAGTTGTCTCTATGGATGTTTTATCTCAAAAATTGAACCAAAGACAATAGAAGAAGCATTAAAGGATCAAGATTAGATCTCTGCAATGCAAGAAGAGTTGGATCAATTTGAGAGAAACAAACTCTGGAAACTGGTTCCATTCTTGTGGAATATCATGTCGGAACCAAGTGTGTTTTCAGAAACAAAATGAATGAGTCTGGTGAAATAACCAGAAACAAAGCTAGGTTGGTTGCCAAGAGATTCACCCAGACTGAAGGACTAGATTTTGATGAATCTTGTGCACCAGTTGCAAGATTGGATGCAATAAGACTCTTTCTAGCCTTTGCAGCTCATAATGACTTTACAGTTTATCAGATGGATGTCAAAAGTGCATTTCTAAATGGTGAACTGGCTGAGAAAGTCTATGTTGAGCAACCACCAGGTTTTGAAGTTCCCTCAGAAAGTAGGATGGTCTATAAGCTTCAGAAAGCTCTGTATGGACTGAAACAAGCTCCAAGATCATGGTATGATACATTGGCCAGATACCTACTAGAAAGTGGTTTCAAGAAAGGAGATGTTGACAAAACACTCTTCACATTGAACCATGATGGGAAACTACTTTTAGTTCAAGTATATGTTGATGACATTATATTTGGATCTAAAGACAAGCAACTTTGTGAAGACTTTGCTGAACTCATGAAATGTAAATTTGAGATGAGCATGATGGGAGAATTGAATTACTTCCTAGGGCTGCAAGTCAAGCAACTCAATGATGGAATATACATTAGTCAAACAAAGTATGCAAAGGATATGCTCAATAAGTTCAATCTAAAGCCTTCTGAAAAGAATGCTAAGATACCAATGAGCATTGGAACCAAATTGACCTATACTGAATCTGACAAGAGTGTTGAAGAACACAAGTATAGGAAATTGATTGGGTCTCTACTATACCTCACTGCAAGTAGACCTGATATTCAATATGCAGTTGGAGTGTGTGCTAGATTTCAGACAAATTCAATGCAGTCACACTACAACATTGCTATGAAGATATTGAGGTATGTAAAAGGTACTGTAGAATTTGGATTGTGGTATCCAAAAGATAGTGGATTGAGTTTGGTTGGCTATTCAGATGCCGACTATCTTTGGATCATTGCTTGATAGAAAAAGCACCTCGGGAACTTGTCGATTTCTTGGTGCTAGATTAATATCATGGTTGAAAGAAACAAAATTCAATTGCCACATCTACCACGAAATTTGAATATATTCTTCTTTGGATGTTGTGATTCACAGATATTGTGGATACAACAACCTTTCGAGACTATGGACTCGATGAAGAAACTCCCATTTTACGTGATAACACAAGTGCTATTGCCGTAACTTCGAATCCTAAGTTTCTGCAAGAACAAAGCACATTGGCGTTAGACACCACTTCGCCGAGACCATGTTGAAAAAGGCGATATAGAGATACTCAAGATTGGCTTGAAGACCAACTTGAGATATCTTCACTAAGCCACTACATGAAAGTAGATTCTTAGCCTTAAGACCACGGTCTTGGACTAATGGAGCTACGAAAGAATGAAAAGTTCATAGAAGAGATATCTGAAGAAGATATCAAAGAAGAGAGAAAAGGTATCTGGAGCGGGTATCCGGAGAAGAGGAATCTGGAGCGGGTATCCGAAACTAAAGGCTAAAGGTAAAATGGCTATTCAAAGATTTAAGGCGGGTACTCGGATATACGGATCACTCGATGAGGGGAACACAAAGAGAATAGTACAATATGCTGCGATCGACTACTCTCTTGAAATTTGTATTATTTATATCTTTGTATAAAACTTGGACAAATACCAAGTGTGAGATAAATTGAGATGCAAATAGTGTTCTTGATCATCTGAAGCGTGATTGAGAAGCTAATAGCCAAAATTCATTAAATGGGCACAATTACATTTTGTTGATTGTGATCATTGATGAAGAAGCAATAGTGACCCTTGTTGAATTGAAGCGATTGATCTTTCTGGGAGATTAACTCTCGATAAATAGTGGGTATTAAAATTCCAACAGGCCCACTATGCATTTAATGCCGAACAAACTTTTACTCACGCTTTGCAATTCACGATACTTACACACAAAATTAATTTGTATGTATATATATGGAGATTACATTGCTATATATATGGGATTTTGGCAAAAGAAATTACTTTCGCCTAATCGAAGATCTGATCTTGCATAAGAATAGCAAAACTCTTCTTCAACCTCTACAAATCTCTGTTAGTTTTTCTGCAAAGGATTACTAATCTCTCACCCAAATCTCTTTCTCGTTTTTCAAAAACTTCACTATTTAAACAGATGGCTCCCAAACGTGCTTCTTCTCAGAAATCCCAAGCTACTACGATGCTGAAAAGCAAGCACGGTGCTAGTTATAACAAACAATCGGTTGATCGGAGAATTGACCACGATCATTGGACTTCAAATCACGGATGATTTGGGGTGGTGCCATGATTGAAGAATACAGGTAGGCTATGATAGAAAACGGTGACGGGGAAGTTGGTACTTGATATGCTTGAAAAGGCAAAATCAAGGGTTTTCTATTGCTCTTCCGTGGAGTTTCTTCTTGGATGTTACGGAGTTTTACAACAACTCCACAATTATTTCCAAGATCTCTGAAGGCCTTTGAAATAGTGTCTATCAAGACCAAAGTCGAGGATAAGAAATCTGTTGAATGAAACAACTTTGTAATACATTTGAACTTCAAAATCTTGGAAAGGATTTTGAAATTGACACTGAGGATGAAGATCTCCTTGAAGGTGTGAAGCAACTATCTGATAATGTGTGTGATCTTGACAAACCGGACACACCCATCGACTTTAAACTTCGACATAAGGACGGACATCTTTTGGTCCCTTTGGGATGTGTTAGCATGTATCCTTCCAGAGGCCGATGGTCTACAAGGAGGTCTTGACGGATAAGCCAAGAACAACTGGATGATGTTGTTCTTGTTGAGTCGACAAGACACAATTTGGAAAACCCTTTTAATTGGGAGAAATGCGCCTTCATGAAATTTGTGAAGAAGATCTGAGGCTTTGAGCCTAAAATCGTTAAGGGCCTTCGAGCCAAAAGCCGATAAGCTATGAATTTGAAAATTTACTACTTCTGGAATGTCTTGACATTGAGCTCGGAGAGATGGCGGATATTGCCAGCGATAACCTACTCTACAAATATGAGTATACAAACATGATGAAAAAGGTTCTTGGATCTCGGAAAGGTTCGAAGCGAAAGGCGAAGAGGTATCGAGGGAAAAGTTGCGACCAAGAAGCCCGAACTTCACGGAAAAAGTCTCTGGCAAATCGGAAGGCACACCCATTGAGGTTATCGATTCCCGGATACTGGCAGCTGCGGATGAACTCATCAATGAAGATGAACTCATCAATCTTGCAAAGAGGCATCGACTCTTGAACAAGTAGATTGAAGAGAAAGTGCTTTCGAAATGTGAAGACTATTACGAAAGCCTTGGCGATGAACTCATAAATCTTGAGAAACTTCAAACTCTTTACGTAGAAGCGGCGAGGATTGTTGATAACTCTGTTCAGTTCGATGTGAATCGGACAAGGAGAAGATCCATCCCCAAGGTTCTTGAAAAAAGTAACCAAGGCAAAGGGAAGAACAAAAGTTCAAGGTTCTTTGAAAGCAACTAGCTCACGGAGTTCTTGAACAAGCACTATAGCAAAGGTTGTTGGTGCCAACACACCATCAGGGAAAGTCACGTATAAACAACTTCAAGAAGCCCTGATGAGTGGTGACCTAGTGTTGGTAGACGCTGATGTCAACACCACACTTAAAAATCTGGAAGAACTCTCAACTACTCAAACTTCTGCTTCCAGACAACCACAACAACCACAACAGCCACAAGTGGTTGATGAAATGGTAAATGAACTCCATTTCGACATATCAGCTATGCAACATGCTGAAGAAAATCCTGCAACAAGCAGGTTCCCCAACTCCTAGAGAGGGATCAAATTGAGACACACCTTTCGAATGATCAAACAAGGAGGCAAGCGGAGTGATCCTCGGGAAAGGTGCGAAGTACGAAACTTCAAACAAAGAAGCCGTAATGGAGCAAAGACCAAAGCATAGAAGGGTCACAAGTTCGAGACCAATCGACTGACAATGCTCGTGGTAGAATGGTTTAACTCTCTACTTGTGAAATTTTATGTTCATCAATCTTGTTACTTATAAAAATTTCTTTGTTACAGGCTGAATTAGAAACAAAAGAACAAGAGGAAGCTGAAAATCTTGCCTCAGAGACTGAGAAGGAGGCGGCTACCTCACCTCTTAAGGAATCTGAGCCTATGCTACAGGTGATAGAGAATTCCCTAAGACATTACTTTTCAGATATTTGTTAATTCACTTAACTAATCAAGTGGATGTTTCTAATAGGCTCCAATGAGAAGGAAAATGATAAAATTTGAGAAGGCCAACTCATCAGAGAATCAACCAGAGACTCACAAAGTCTCTGAGGAACAAGTATCTGAGCCTTCTATTGAGAAGGTATATATATATATTTCAGATACCTATAATCTGTTAGGAATATCTGTTAGTATTTTGATCACTCATCACATGTTCTTATCTTAGAAAGAAAGGTGATTAAGTACTCTTGGTTCACTTGAACATTGTAAAAAGAGGAAATCACTGAGTATGATTAGTCTAGTAAATCTTGTATTAGGATTATAGGTCTCTGAGTGTAATTTTTATTTCAAGAAGACCATGAAGATCAATCCTAGCAATGGATCTTTTCAGAAGATTAGAAGACTAAAGATTGCACAAGGTTTATGAAGACCTGAGGTTTAGTCTAACTCATAAAGACTATGTCTTTAATCCTTTCTTAAGTATATTAACTTACTTTTGAAATATGATTCTGGACATATGACATCATGAGTATGGAGCATGCAAGCCATCAGAAAGGCTCATGTATCCGTTGAGACTAAAGGACAATGAACAGTACTATGCATTAAATGCATCGGCAGAAATGCTGCAAAAAGCAAGTCCTCTCTGAAACAAGAGATAGTGACTTCTGAGTACATAGTTCAAGATATAAACGGATATAATTTGATAGAAAGCTGTAGATACAATTCAAACGCCTCTCAAATTTATCTATATATATCACACACTTAGATGCTTGAAGAACATACCTTAGAACGCTCTATCTTGCAAACTTACCATCAAGCAAAGTATTCTCTCAAGCACTCTACTATCCTTTCTGAAAGCTTTCGGTTGCTTGAAGAATAACTAGTAGTTCTAAGTTGTCCTGAACCTTAACAAGAGATTGTTATTCGTGAAAGAGTTGAACTATCAGATACCCTTTAAAGCTCATTCTCGAGCGGACACCAATTACTTGGAGTCGATAAAGAAGCGGTGCCATTCCTTTGAACAAGTGTATTAAGTAGTCTCTTTGTTTGGCTCTCTGTGAACATAATGAAAAGTTATCACGAAGCCTTTTGACAAAACCTTATAACCAACACCATCGGCGTGGAGTAGAGGAAGTACTTGATTTGGGAAATGGGGAATAACTCGAGGTTATCGAGTAGAGGAAGTACTTAGCTCTAGGAGCTGGGGAATAACTCAGGGGGAACATTTGGTTGGGAACCATTTATTTAGGAATCTTAGAATAGGATTATTGTAAGGTGAACTCAATTATCTGTTCTAGTGAATTCTAGGTCTCAAAAAGACCGAAGTGGATTAGTTGGAGGATTCATACCTCAGGATACCACTATACTTTGTGTTATTTACCTTTACGTATTTACATTTGACCAAAGCACACACATACTTATTGTTTACACTTACCTATCTTAAAGTCTTCCGCTCTGAATTTAAGTATCGAAACCCCAGTTTGAAGCTGTTTATCGATAAAAGTTTTAAAAGACTATTCACCCCCTAGTCTTTTACTTTGCCGTTATCTGGACCAACAAGTGGTATCGAGCGGGAGGTTCCCAAGCATACCTTTGAACCTAGATCCCAGATAGGTGAAGAAACTTTGTCCCTCTAAGGACTATATAATTTGTGTGTTAAGTGTGCGGTATGTCTCTGGTGATCGCCCATTACGCCGAAAACTACGAGAAATGGAAGAACATGATGCTCCATCAGAGGCCATTAGTGACGAAATGATCTATGTCATCAATGAAGGGCCTATCAAAATTAGACAACTCAAACAAATTCTTGAGGTGTCGATGGAAGAAAAGCCTCGGAACAAGGAAGATGAAAGGCGAGGATATGGGCACTCTTGATAGTAGTCATGTTGCTCGTGGAAGCATTATGTATGAAGACAAGCGAGAGCTACGGACATCGAAGATGCCAAGAGACCTGATTAGACGGTCAAGCTCGTAATATCATCATCGGATCGACACTGAGCACATACGATTATGTAAGCGTAGGGTGCTAAAAGCGAAAGTTGCTGGCGATTGATTGAAGAAATGCAATGCCGGGCGAGAAAACCAAAGAAAACAAGTTGAAGTTCTTAAATTGAAATTCCAAAACTTCAAACAAGGTCCCTTGAAACTCTGGAAGAACTTGACTTCAGATTTACTACTCTTATGAGTGATATGGCTGTACTTGGTGAAAGCAATAGATACTCCCAGTCAGAAAAGATCAAGACTATTGTCAGAAGTCTCAATCACAACTGGGAACACACTAAGTTCTTTTATTTCAATCAAGGGATGCCAAATATTACTCCAGTAGAGCTCCTTTCTCATCTTACTACTGTAGACTATGAGACAACTCAGAGAGAACAAACAGCTGAAAAGTTGCAAAGTGTTGCTCTAGTTTCTCAAGGTACTTCTGAAAAGAAGGATACCAAAGAAGCATCTAAAGAAAATGCTCTTGCAGTAAGACACATGAAGAAATTTGTGAGTCAAGAGATTGAGAGAAAAAAAGCTAAAGAAAAGCTGAAAAAGCATCTTGGCCCAAACTATCATCAGTACAAGAACATACAAATGAACAACTCTCTAAACACCCCCATTCAGAAAGGTGTTAGTACTGAAGCTGTAGAAATAGGAAATGACATCTGTTTCTATTGTCAAAAGCCTGGTCACTTCAAGAGAGATTGTCACCTTTAAACAAGCACAAGGCGGTGACAAGAAGAATGAAGAAATTTCAAAAAGAAATCAAAGGCCTTCTTGGTGAAGAAAGGAAGAAGATTCAAATTCAACTTGATGCTCTAGACATTGAGACAAATTACGAAGATGGAGATTCGGATGACTCGAACCTACCATCACCAATTGTATGGAATCACTTACGATGTAATCAACCGGTCTTAAGAAGAATGAAATGTGTGGAGTTCTTTGAGATTCTTTGGTCAGGACATCTCCAACATTGAAATGTGTCTTATGGCTGATGAGGTAACTAACAATTCACAATTTACGTACTATGAGGTGATGATGGAATTGAGGATCTGGGTTGGTCAAGTGAATTGGATCGTTATGAGAAAGAATTTGGAAGCACAATCAAAACCGAATTCTAGAGGAAAGCAAAGAAATTCTAGAAAAGAGGTTTACGAGCTAACCAAAGTATCTGAGAACAAGACTTTTGAAATAGCCCTTACGAAAGCTCGGATATCGAGAATGAAAATTCTCACAAACTAGCCTTGGATGAACTTAATAAGAAAATGATGAAATTTGCTTTAAGAATGAAGAACTTCGAGAAAGAGCTATCCTTTCAATCTTATGCAAAGCTAGTGACACTCTCAACGAGGTTCAATCCTACGAGAGATCCCTCGAGAAAGGTGGACTTGGACTTGATGAACAATCGAGTAATTCATCTCCTCACGAAGAAGAGTGATGAAAGGTTGAACTTTGTAAAAAGTCGATAGAATGGTTCTTCAACCACCTATAGCATTGGTCGAAGCTAGGGTAGTTGACAAAGGAAAAGGTAGCAACTCGACCTTTGAAAGAACAACAAGTTCACAAGAAACATGTGGATAAGGTTACGAAAGAAACCTGACCCTCGGACATGCGACCATCCACATTGCTATATTACTAGGAAGGGAAGAATTGCTGGAATAGACAAATTCTGAGCTGTACCATTTATGAAAATAAAGATGGTGCGAGAAACTAGTAAGGCTTGAAGGCGCATTGAGAAAGCGAAGGTGTTCGAAATGGCATTGGCTATCGTGCTATTGGAAAAGTTCTTCTACAAAATATAAGGAAGGACAAGAACAATGGCGCAAAGTGATATTGCGTAGCAATGATAGGCGAAGTGGAAGAAATCTCAAGCCCTTGAAAAGCTGAATGCGAGTTAGAAGGAACACGGCGAAAGGCTAAGTTCTTTGAAGCAACCCGAAACCGAGGTCGAGAAAGCACCAAAAGGAACACCTAGAAACACCCAAGAAGGAAGATTGAGATCAAAATTCGATTTTATTGCATCTCCTACGATCAAGTTGAACAAAACAAACTCCCAAGAAATTCACTACAATGTGGATTCCTACTGGAAGAATGTTTAGTCTAATTGGTTCTATCTCTGAAGCAAGAACCTAACTCCTGTTTCATGTTTTGTGCAGAACGCCCCTTGGACTAATGCTCAATGGCTATTTGATTGTGGATGCGGAAAGCACATGACAGGAGACAAAGCAAAACTGGTCAACTACAAAGCTTGCAACAATGGACGGACATCGATTCTTTGGAGGAGAATTAAATCCCTCTTTGGGATTTGGCAACGTCAAATTAGGATCATTAACAATCACTGACGTATTACATGTTAAGGGTTAGAAATATAATCTATTTAGCATGAGCCAGTTTGCAGACAAGGGATTTACTGTGAAATTCAAAGCAAAGTATTGCAAACTTATAGACAATGAGTCAAAGCAGACAGTCTTGGTTGCTCGGCGGAAAGGAAGTCTTTATGTTGCCGATTGGGCATCTTCCACAACTGAAGAATGTCTCATGGTGAGTCAATCAGGTCACACAGAAGAACACTGGTTATGGCACAAAAGAATGAGTCAATTGAATTTCAAAACTCTGAACAAACTTTCCAAGAAAGAGTTAGTGGTTGGCCTTCCGAAAACATCTTTCAGAAAGGATGGTATCATTACACTGTCGGATGGGAAACAATCAAAATCTCTTTCAAGTCCAAAACCGGACACTCTAGTGTTAGAACACGCAACTATTACACATGGATCTTTTGAATCATACGTAACTAGTTATGCGGGAAAGAAGTATGGTCTTGTTGTTGTAGATGACTTCTCAAGATTCACTTGGGTTGTCTTTACGAAGCACAAATCGATGCAAGGTGGAGATACCAAACTTCTTGAATAAGCGAAGTCATGAAAAATGACAAGGTATACGCAATCGAGCAGACCATAGTGAGTTTGTCGACCCGATTACATAAAGGAATTTTGTACCGACAAGGTATACTACACCAACTTTCCTCTGTAAGAACACCACAACAAAATGGTGTTGCGAAAGGAAAAATAGAACATAAAGAAGCGGCAAGGACAATGCTAGGCGACCTTTGAGATAAGTGAAGTTTATTGGGTTGAAGCTGTAAACCTGACATGCTACACTCGAGCAGATGTTTGATAAACAAACACCATGAGACCCATATGAACTCTTGGTTGGTAGACCCCCTAATATCAAACATCTAAAAGTATTTGGTTGTAGATGTTTTGTTCTTAACAATGGAAAAGAGTATCTAAGAACATTTCAACCAAAGGCAGATGAAGGTGTGTTTCTTGCTTATTCTATGAATAGCAAAGCATCTGAGTTTACAACAAAAGAACAAAGAAGATTGAAGAATCGGTTCATGTTGTATTCTATGAAGGAAGCGAAAACACCCCTGGCGATGAACTCTCAAAAGGTTCAAGGAACTAATGATAAAGGATTACGAAGAAGAACCCTCGAAAGGAAAAACATCATTATGGAAAGGGAGGATGACTCGGCGAAGAAAAGCATGAAATGCCTAGTAACAACAGATGATTCTCGAGACATGATGAAGAATTTCCTATGAGAATTCGAAATGGCGAAGATGTTCATCGAGAGCTAACTCGAAATGACCTCTCTGAGGCATGTCGAGCTCTCACACTGAGCAAGTGTCAGACATTCACCGCCCTTCTGAGGTGCAAAATGTCACAGATACTGAAGAAGTATCAAGTCATAATCATAGTGATTCACATTCAAATCACATAGATGTTGACCCTACTAGCCCTAAACCCATGATGAGATGGATCAAGGATCATCCTTCAAAAGATGTGATTGGACCAATCAATCAAGGTGTTAGGACTAGGAGAGCAATAACTGAAAATACTAATTCTCTCTTTGGATGTTTTATCTCAAACATTGAACCAAAAACTATAGAAGAAACATTAAGAGACCAAGACTGGATCTCTGCAATGCAAGAAGAGTTGGATCAGTTTGAAAGAAACAAAGTCTAGAAACTAATTCCATTTGTAGAAGGAATATTTGTGATTGGAACTAAGTGGATTTTCAGAAACAAGATGAATGAATCTGGTGAAATAACCAGAAACAAAGCAAGGTTGGTTGCCAAGGGATTCACCCAGACTGAAGGTTTAGATTTTGATGAGTCATATACACGGTTGCAGTTGGATGCAATAAGACTCTTCGGCCTTCTGACTCATAAAGATTTTAAAGTTTATCAGATGGATGTCAAAAGTGCATTCTTGAATGGTGAACTTGCTGAGGAAGTCTATGTTGAGCAACCACCTGGCTTTGAAGTTTCCTCAGAAAGAAGAATGGTCTATAAACTCTGAAAGCTCTTCTGAATTGAAACAGGCTCCAAGAACATGGTATGACACTTTGGCCAAATACCTTCTGAAAAGTGGTTTCAAGAAAGGTGAAATTGATAAAACTTTATTTACTTTAAATCATGATGGAAAACTACTCTTAGTTCAAGTATATGTAGATGACATTATATTTGGATCTAAGGACAAGTGTTGGGAAATTTGTTGGGAAATTTGTTAGGAAATTTGTTAGATATTTTGTTAGAAATATCTGTTTAGATTTTGATCAGCAACATGATGACTTATCTTAGTCTCAGAAAGGTGATTAGTACTCTTGGTTCACTTGAACATTGTAAAGAGGAAACTCACTAAGTATGATAGTCTAGCTAATCTTGTATAGGATGTTAGGTCTCAAAATGTAATTTTATTTTATGAAGAAGACCAAGAAGAAGACATCCAAGCGAGAACAAGCTCAGCGACATTGAAGACTTGAAGAAGCGCACAAGATTCTTGAAGTATTTTCGGATATCTTAGCGGATATCTTGAAGACACGAATAGTTTTATACAAACTATGTCACAAGAGATATCACGAGAAATAAGAGGCCTATCGAAAACAAGGAAAGTGTCCACGATATCTATTCTCGATACCTTGAGCATTAACCACATTTACGAAAAGAAATATATATATTGCAAACAAAGTTGTTTCAATAAAAGTGGTATCTGAAGATTGAAGATAAGGGCGTGCAAAGAATCGAGATAACACTAGTCTACGATACAAAGCATAGTTCGTTGGCACTCTGAGACAAAAGTATAGTACAATGCATTTAATGCAGACGGAGATGTACGAATAAAAGCAGCGGCGACGAAGAAGAAGACAAAGCCTTCTGATCTATACACAGATATCAATAGTTTGAATTTGAGCTAACGGATACTATTCAAGCGGCACTCAAATTCATCTATTAATATCAACACTTAGGCGCTTGAAGAGACACCGACACACTTTGAAAGCAATGAACATCTTACTCTCTCAAAGTAACTTACTTATCCTCAAAGCTTTACATTACCAAAGCTTTTGATTTTGAGTAACTTGAAGTTCTAAGTGTCACGATCCTAAACAAGCATAGCTATCGTGAAAGAGTTGAAGCGAAAGATCAAGCATCGAGATTCATTCTCTTGAACATTTATCTAAGACTTAGGTCGATAAAAGAACAAGATACCATACATTGAAAAGTGTATTAAGTATACTTGATTCACGAGCTATCTGAATATTGAATAAGTTATTAAGGAAGCTCATCGACAACTCGAGCAAAACCAACACCATAAGCTGGCGTGGTCTGAAGTACTTAGTTTGAAAATCGGGAATAACTCCAAGGTTACAGTATAGGAAGTACTTGATTTGGGAAACTAAGGAATAACTCAAGGTTATTGAGTATAGGAAGTACTTAGATTGGGAAGCTAGGAATAACTCAAAAGGTTTACGAGTACGGAAGTACTTGGTGAAAGCGGGGAACAACTCGGGGAACATTTGGTTGGGAACCAATTGTTTAAGAATCTTAGAATAGGATTATTGTAAGGTGAATTCAATTATCATGTTCTAGTGAATTCTAGGTCTCGGTAGACGAAGTGGATTAGTTGGAGGATTCATACCTCAGGATACCACTATACTTGCATGTTATTTACCTTTACGTATTTACATTTGACACACACACACACACTTTAGCATTTACGCACTTATCTTTATTAAGTCTTCAGCTCGATTCTAAGTATGGATATCTATTAGATATCGAGAAATAGTTTATCGACAAAAGTTTTAAAGACTATTCACCCCTAGTCTTTTACTTTGCCGTTATCTGGACCAACAAGTGGTATCGAGGCGGGAGGTTCACAATATACCTTGAACCTAGATCCCCGGATAGGTGAAGGAACTTTGTCCATTTCGAGGACTATTTAATTTGTGTGTTGAGTGTGCGGTATGTCTCGGTGATGCACCCATTCTCAAACGGAGAATTACGAGAAATGTAAAAATAACATGATGCTCCACCTTGAAGCCATAAGTGACGAAATGATCGAAGTGATAAAGAATGGCCCAATAGTCATTCAACAACTCAAACAAGTCATGGAGGTTTCTAATGGTAGAGACAAAGATCAAGCGAAGGATCTTCACAAACCGATCGTCGACAAGTGGGAGATCTACTAGTCGAGTTATTCTGAACGAAAGCCAGAGAACTCTGGACATCGGAAGATGCCAAGAGAAATCGTCTGGATGGTCAAGCTCGTAATATCATCATCGGATCGACACTGAGCATCTGATTAATCGTGGGGTGCTAAAGCGGCGAAAGTTGCACTGGCAGTGATTGAAGAAATCAATGCGGGCGAGAAACCAAAGAAAACAAGTTGAAGTTCTCAAGTTGAAATTTCAAAATTTCAAACAAGGACCCTGAAACTTTGGAAGAACTTGATTTGGTTTACCACTCTCATGAGTGACATGGCAGCTCTTGGGAAAGCAGATACTCCCGGTCGGAAAAGATTAAGACTATTGTCGGAAGTCTTAACCTGTTGGGAGCATACCAAATTCTTTTATTTTAACGAGGAATGCCAAATATCACTCGGTGGAACTTTTCTCTCATCTTACTCTGTTGATTGTGAGACAACTCAAAGAGAACAAACAAGCGAAAAGTTGCAAAACATTGCTCTAGTTACTCGAGGAACTTACGAAAGAAGAAAAGCAAGGAAGAAACTAAGGATGCTCTTGCGCAAAGCAAATGAGCAAATATATCGATCGAGAAATTGAAAGAAGGAAAGCGAAGAGAAAGCATCTGGCTCAAACTATCACCGATACAAAAATATGCAAAGCTCATTGAACAAACCCATTTCGAGAAAGCATCATGTCTTGAGGAAGCGAAATTGGAAGCGATATCTATTTCTATTATCGAAACCTGGTCACTTCAAGAAGGATTGTCACGCCTCGACAAACTAAGGACGGTGACAAGAAAGATAGGAGAATCTTGAAGAAGCGAGCTTTGTTAGCGAAAGAAAGAAAATCAAATTCAAGCTGGATGCTCTAAGCGTTGAGAGATTACGAAGATGACAATTCAGATGACTCAACCTTACCATCACCAATTATGTGGAGTTACTCATGATATAATCGACTTGACCTCAAGAAGAATGAAATGTGTGGAGTTCTTTGAAATTGTGGTCGGACATCTCCAACATAGAAAAGCATCTTATGGTGATGAGGTAACACATACTTCTTGTTATACTTATGAAAGTGATGAAGAGGAAATAAAAATCTAGAAAATCTCGGAAAGAACTTGACATCTATGAAAGAGAATTTCTAATGATCCGAGCTAAGTCGAAAACCTTGAAGAAAAGAATTCTCTTGCAAGGAAAATTCTCAATTAGTTAAAGTATTTGAGAGAAAGGATGCTGAAAATGCATCTCTCAAAGCTCGATATCTGAGGCTGAAAGTCACATAAAGAAGCAATTTGAATTACGAAAGAATTATGAAGATCTTCTTTACGAGAACAAGGAACTCGAAGAAGAAAGAATTATCTTTTCAATCTTATGCCAAAGCTAGTGACACTCTTCTTGAAGTACAATTTTACTTAAGAGATCCTTGAGAAAAAGAAAGGACTTGAAATTTGAATACACGAATGATTGTTCTATCACTCTGAATAAGAGTAAGGAGAGAAGAACATTTGTAAGTACTCGACAAGGCGGTTCCCATGCAATCTATAGTATCGGTGAAGACAAAGATTGTTGACAAAGGAAAGCGATTCGACTAAACCTTTGTGGAAAAACAAGTCAAAAACAAAAGCTATTGGGCACGTCTACGAAAAGAAACACAACCTTTGAAAAGTGTAAACACCACGATGCTATGTCTCTCAAAAAGGTAGAATTGGGGTGGCAAATTCTCCCATGTCACTTTTACGGAAAGAAATTGGACTGACGAGACTAGTAAAGGCTTTGAGAAAAGATCTCGAGATAGCTTCAAGTGCTCAAGCAGTATTGGCTACAAAGGCATCGGAAAACAACTTGCTCATGAGTACAAGCGGGAGCGAGCGATGGTGAAAGCTAGAATTGCTCAAAGCAATTATCGAAGTGGAAGTTAAATCAAGCCCTTTGAAAATCGAATGCGGGCTAGAAGAAATCGGCAAGGAAAGCTAAGTTCTTTGAAAAGCAAACTCGAAACTGACAGTGTCTGAAAGCATCATATGGAGCACCTAGGAACACACCAAGGAAGAAAATAATTCTTACTAGTGATAACATTCATTCAAATAGAATTCCTCCTTATGTTCCTGTCAGACAAAAGAATACTTCAAAGAAATTCATTCAAAAATGGATTCATACTGGAAGATCTTTTAATTCTAACGGTTCCATCAAAGATATGAGAACCTAATCTCCTGTTTCCTGTTGTGTGCAGAATGCCTCCTGGACTAAAGCACAATGGCTATTTGATAGTGGATCACGGAAAGCACATGACGGAGACAAATCAAATCAGTGATTACAAAGCTTGCAACACGGGACGGATATTAGATTTCTTGGAGGAGAATTAAATCCCTCTACAGGATTTGTAGCGTCAAATTGGGGACTTTAACAATCAACGGCGTATTACATGTTAAGGATTTGAAATATAATCTATTTAGCATGAGGCGTTTGCAAGAGGTTTTAGTATAAAATTCAAAGCTAAATATTGCAAACTAATTAACAATGAGTCAAGCGAGCCAGTCTTAGTTGGTCGTGGAAAGCGATCTTTATGTTGCCGATTGGGCATCACCTGTTGAAGAATGTCTCATGGTGAGTCAATCTGGTCACCTGAAGAGCCTTTGGTTATGGCACAAAAGAATGAGTCACTTGAACTTCAAAACTACGAGCAGACTTGCGAAAGAGTTAGTGGTTGGCCTTCCCGAACATCTTCGGAAAGGATGGTATACATTACACTTTGTCGGATGGGAAACAATCTAAGATCTCTTTCAAGTCGAAAATCGGACACTCTAGTGTTAGACCACTGCAACTATTACACATGGATCTTTTTGAATCATACGTAACTAGTTATGCGAGGAAAGAAATATGAATGCAGTTGTTGTAGATGACTTCTCAAGATTCACTTGGGTTGTCTTTACGAAACACAAATCGATGCCGGTGGAATACCAAACTTCTTTGAAAAAGCTTGAAGTCATGAAAAATGACAAGGTATCTGCAATCGAGCAGACCATAGTCTTGAGTTTGTCGACGATTACATAAAGGAGTTTTGTACTGCAAAGGTATACACCAACTTTCCTCTGTAAGAACACCTCAACAAAATGGTGTTGCGAGAAAGGAAAAGCAGAACCCTTAAAGAAGTACCAAGGACAATGCTAGTGACCTTTGAAATAAGTGAAATTTATTGGGTTGAAGGCTGTAAACACGACACTACACGAAACAGGATGTTTGATAAACAAACACCATGACAAGACCCTATGAAATCTTGGTTGGTAGACCCCTAATATCAAACATCGAGAGTATTTGGTTGTAAATGTTTTATTCTAAACAATGGAAAAATTATCTGAGAACATTTCAACCAAAGAGATGAAGGTGTATTTCTTGGTTATTCCACAAATAGCAAAGCCTCTGAGTTTACAACAAAGAACAAAGAAAATTGAAGAATCAATTCATGTTGTATTCTATGAAGGAAATAAGAAAACACCTCTAATGATGAACTCTCGAAAGGTTCAAAGAACTATTCTTGAGGATTCTAAAGAAGAATCCTCGGAAAGGAGAAACATCATTATGGAAAGTGAGGATGACTCGGCGTGAAAAGCTTGATATGCCTAGTAACAACAAGATGACTCACGGACATGATGAGGAATTTCCTATGAGTTTTCGAGAAATGGAGCAGATTCTTGAGAACCTTCATCATGAAGAGGTATAAAAAATAAGGCTTTGAAATGCAAGTTCGGATATCTCTAACAACTTTGAAAAAGTGTCGGATATCTATGACATTTCCCATATGTCGGATGTCTCAAATCATAATCTTAGTGATTCACATTGAATCACTTGGATATTGATCTACTAGCACTAAACCTATGATGAGATGGATCAAAGATCATCCTGCAAAGGATGTAATTGGACCAATTAATCAAGGTGTCAGGACTAGGAGAGCAATAGCTGAAAATGCTAATTCTCTCTTTGGATGTTTCATCTCGAATATTGAATCTAAAAATATAGAAGAAGCATTAGGAGACCAAGACTGGATCTCTGCAATGCAAGAAGAGTTGGATCAATTTGAGAGAAACAAAGTCTGGAAACTAGTTCCATTTATAGAAGGAATATCTATGATTGGAACTAAATGGGTTTTCAGAAATAAGATGAATGAATCTGGTGAAATAACCAGAAACAAAGCAAGATTGGTTGCGAGGATTTACCATTTGAAGCTTAGATTTTGGAGTCATATGCAGTTTGATTGGATGCAATAAGACTCTTTCTAGCCTTTGCAGCTCATAAAGATTTCAAAGTTTATCAGATGGATGTCAAAAGTGCATTCTTGAACGATGAACTTGCAGAAGAAGTTTATGTTGAGCAACCACCTGGCTTTGAAGTTTCCTCAGAAAGTAGAATGGTCTATAAACTACAGAAAGCTCTGTATGGGTGAAGCAGGCTCGAGCATGGTATGACACTTTGCCAAGTACCTTACGGAAAGTGGTTTCAAGAAAGGTGAAGTTGATGACATCATATTTGGATCTAAGGACAAGCAACTTTGTAATGACTTTGCAAATCTCATGAAAAGCAAGTTTGAGATGAGCATGATGGGAGAAATGAATTATTTTCTAGGATTGCAAGTCAAGCAACTCAATGATGGAATATTCATTAGTCAAACAAAGTATGCAAAAGATATGCTCACAAAATTTAATCTCAAGCCTACGAAAAGAATGCTAAGATACCTATGAGCATTGGAACGAAAATGACCTATCTTGAATCGATAAGAGTGTTGAAGAACATAAGTATAGGAAATTGATAGGTTCACTACTTTACCTCACTGCAAGTAGACCTGATATTCAATACGCCATTGGAGTGTGTGCTAGATTTCAGACAAATCCAATGCAAACACACTACAACATTGCTATGAAAATATTAAGGTATGTAAAAGTGCAGTAGATGTAGGATTGTGGTATCCTAAAGAAAGTGGATTGAGTTTATTTGGGTACTCGAATGGGCGATTATCTTTGGATCATTGCTTGATAGGAAAAGTACCTCGGGAACTTGGGTTTAAGGTACTAGACTTATCTCATGGTTTAGCAAGAAGCAAAACTCAATTGCAACTTCTACCACGGAATTTGAATATATTCTTTGGTTGTTGTACAACACAAATTACGTGGATACAACAACAACTTAAAGACTATGGACTCGATGAGAAGAAAACTCCCATTTTACTGACAACACAAGTGCTATTGCGATTACATAATCCTAAATTTCATGCGAACAAAGCACATTGATGTTAGACATCACTTCATCGAGACCATGTTGAAAAGGCGATATAGAGATACTCAAGATTGTACGAAGACCAACTTGCGATATCTTCACTAAGCCACTACAAGAAAGTAGATTCTTAGCCTTAAGACATAGTCTTGGACTAATGGAACTACCAATGAGTGAAAGAGTTCAGGTATCTGGAGCGGGCATCCGGAGAAGAGAATTATGGAGCGGGCATCCGGAGAAGAGGTATCTGGAGCGGGTATCCGGAGAGAGAAAGAAAAGAAATTTGGAGCAGTATCCGGAAGTCAAAAGGCTAAAAGCAAAAGATGGCTTAAGATCTACGAGGCGGAACTCGGATATCTGAATCACTCTATAAGCAGAACACAAAGAGAATAGTATAACTATCTGCGATCGACTACTCTCTTGAAACTTCGCATTATTTCTATCTTGATGAAAAACTTGGAAAAATCCTAAGTATAAGACATATTGATCAAGCAGTGTTCTTGGTCATACAAGCGTGATTGAGAAGCTATGAGCCAAAATTCATTAAATGGGCACAATTACATTTGTTGATTGTGATCATTCTTTGAAAGCAATGGTGACCCTTGATGAAATTAGCGATTGATGCATGCGGTGGAAATTAATTCACGATAAATAGTGAATTTGTTGAAATTGGACATGGCCCACTAAGCATTTAATGCCGAACTAGCTTTGCTCACGCACCTTGCAAATCACAGATACTTACACACAAAATCAATTTGTATGTATTTATGCATTGGGATTCATATTGCTATATATATAGGATTTTGGCATAGGAAATCACTTTTGCCTAATCAAAACTCATCTTGCACAAAAATAGCAAATCCTTCTCTTGATTCTGCAAAACTTCTACAATCTCTGCAAATCAAGATTAAGTTTTTACGCAAAGAATTCTTGAATCAAATCTCTTTCAAACACCAATTTCAAATCCTACACTATATAAAGAGATGGCCCTAAAAGTTCAACCACCTTTGAAATCTCAATCCTCCTTTGATGAAAAGCAAGCACGAGTTGGTTATTGTGAACAAATTTGGTAGGAGATTTTAATCGACCATTGGACTTCAAATCACGAATGATTTGGGGTGGTGCCATGGTTGAGAATACCTCACGGTGGAATAGAGAACCAAGCCGACGAAAGCTAATTCTTGACATGCTTGAAAGGCACAAATCAAGGGCTTTCTATACGCCGACCTAGTGGAATTTCATCACTCGATGTGTTGGAATTCTACAACAACTCGAGATTATTTCTGTGTTTACGAAACCTTTGAAATAGTGTACATCAAAACCTCGATCGAGAAATGAAATCATACGGACTTAACAACTTTACGTAAGTTGTTTGAGTTTCAAAATCTTGGAAAGCATTTTGAAATAAACACCAAGGATGATGAACTCCTTGAAGGTGTTAAAGAACTGTACAATGACGTGTGTGATCTTGAAAAATCAGATACACCCACTGAGTTCAAGCTTCGACATCCGAACCGGACATCGATGGTTCCTGGGATATCTTGGCTTGCATTCTTCAGATGCTTTGATGGTCTACAAGGAGGTCTTGACGGATAAGCGAAACGATGGATCATGATGTTCTTCTTGAATCAACAAGACAAATTTGGAAAACCCTTTTAAGCTGGGGAAAATCGCCTTCATGAAGTTTGTGAAGAAAATTGAAGGCTTGAGCCTAAGATTGCCAAAGGACTACATTGAGCGAAAGGCCACGATGGGATATGAATGCGAAGATATGCTACTTCTTTGGAGAAGCTTGGCATTGAGCTCGGAGAGGCAATTTGAAATAGCCGATAACCTACTCTACAAATATGAGTATACAAACTTGATGAAAAAGGTTACTAGGTCTGAAAGGTTCTAAGAAGCGAAAGTGCGAAAAGGTATCGAAGAAAGGTTGCAACGAAGCAGAACTTGAAAGAAGTCTGGCGGCAATTCGAAGACACACCAAAGAGGTTGTCGATTCTCGGATATCTGCGAGCATTGCCGATGGGCTGATAAAGCGGATGAAATCATCAATGCTACAAAGAGTTATCAACTCTTGAACAAGTAGACTCGACAAGGAAAGTGCTTTGAAATGTTGCGACTAATGCGAAGCCTTGGCGATGAACTCATGAATCTTTGTCAAAGTGGGGAAAACACAAGCCCTATCTGCGAAGCAGGAATAATGGACCAATCGGTTCCTAATCTTGAGAGATCGATGAAGATGATGAACTAGTCATCTCTCAAGTCCTAGAAAGAACAAAGAGGGCTAAGGTTCTTTATGTGATGGCGGTGATAAAATATCTGAAGAAGAACCTACACCAGTTCTTTGAACCTATAGCAAAGGTTGTTGGTGCAAACACATCATCGAGGAGCGTTTCTTATGCACAACTTCAAAAATACGATTAGTGGTATTTTAATCTTGGCGGATCTTGATGGAAATGCCACGACTAAAAATGGAAGAACATTCTCTTGATCAATCCTTTGCTTCGAGACAACCACAACAACCACAATCACAACAACAGCCACAAGTGGTTGATGAAATGGTAAATGAACTCCATTTGAATTACGGCAATCTGATATCTTTGAAGAAAATCACGCAAAAGCGGTTCCCAACTCGATGAGAGGATCAAGCGAGACATTTCCTCGAGAATGATCAACCGGGAGAAAGCCCAGGTTGCATACTCGAAAGGTGTGAAGTACGAAACTTCAAGCAAAGAAACTACCTTTGGGACAAGAAGACCAAAGTATAGAAAGGTCACAAGTTCGAGAGACCAATCGACTGAAATTGCTCGGTGGTGACGGTTTAACTCTTATCTTGTGAAAATTTTATGCTTATACATCTTGTTACTCATAAAATTTCTTTATTCTGATCGAGTTAGAAACACAAAACAAGAGGAAGGAAAAACACCTCGAAGCCCGAAGGAGGTTTCCTCAACCTCACCTCTTAAGATATCGAGCACATGCCACGGTAATAATTGATTCTTAAGATAATATTTCTTGATTATAAGTTTATGTGCTTAATCATTAAAATGAATGTTTCTAACAGGCTCCAATGAGAATGAGGAAGATAAAGCGAAATGCGGAAGAAAACCCGAAACCGAGCAAGGTTTAGAAGAACGAATCATTGAGCCTTCGGTATGAAGGTATAAGAAAATCAATGATAAATATTCTTCACCTTGGGTTAACTAAAATCTTCTCTAAATTATTGATGCTTTCTACTCACGGGCTCACTCGAAGTAGAAGTGCGAGGGGCGAGTTGCGACATCCCACCTATGGAAATTAATGAGGCATCAAGGCCTTCATCACAAGAAAAGATTCAGGCACAAGTCTCGAGAGGCAGTATCTGAGCCTCCCATGGAGGTAATTGACCTCTCGGATATCGACTTGTCATAAAGTTTTCTTGATAAAATTTCCTAAGTATTGTGATAATGTTAATTCTCGAGGTTCAAGAAAGAAAGGTTGATGAGGACGGACTTAAGTCTCCGCCTCACAACAAGATATCTGAGACACCAATTGTCTCGATAGAACAATCTCTGAGCTGAAGTACTTACTCGGGCTCAGCAAATGCCAGCAGGCTCCCGATGTTGAGACGAGGGACTACTTCCCTTCTTCAAAGCTCACACCACCAAAGCACATTAAATGCTTCAAGAAATAGCAAAGGTTAAGGTGCTCGATCTCTGAAATATTGAGAATCACAGATTAACCAAGCAGACGAGCAGGCTCTTGACTTGGAGACATACATCCATGCAATGTTCCCTACGAGCAGTACAGATTGCGACTCTATTGCATAAGGATTTCTCGGAGAAGTGGCGCCTGATTTGATACAAGACTTTGAGCAGGCGGATGGTGAGACAAGATTACAAATGGCATTTAAGCGGTCACCCAAACTACGCAATTTATAGCTTCTGAACAAGAAGAGGTTAATGGGCAGAAGATCACTATTCCTGAAGTGATCAATCTTGTATCTGAAGATGATGAGGAGGAAGAGATAAACGAAAATGACTTCGATGAACCTCCCACTGACCATCACCAAAAGGATGACACAGACAAAAAGGATGATGATGATGCCCCTGCACCAGGGACCGGAGGAATTTCGCTAAAAAATGATGCCTCAACTGCTGAAAAGCACACTAAGAAGACTTCACAGAAATCTCCGTCTCCATCTCCTCAGAAATCTACTCATCCATCTTCTCACCAACACCCAGTTACTACTGAACAAGTAGTTGAGCTTTCTGAAGAAACCAATAGAAAATATTAAACACTCAAACGGATCTCAACTCAGACGGCATTTGTTGGAAGAACAACAGCTCCATCTTCAACTGGAAGATCAAATAGCTAAATCCAGAGACAAGCTTGATCAACTACAAGATCAATACTTACAAGAAATGATTGCTTACTCTGAGGTTAAAGAGCTACGGGATGATGTGCATGATATCACCAAAGAACTGAATCTGAAGAAGTATCGAAGTCGAAACATGATGCTAAGTGCATCATCTTCAAAAGAAATACCATCCTCCTCCCGAAAGGAAAGAAACCAATCTACGAGATGGTTCTTTGGACTCGATACAATCGATGAAAATGTCGAAGGATGAAGATCCTTAGGTGATTCTGAGATGATGAAGAAGACAAGACTTTGGCGAAGCACCGCAATGAACATTTAAGCGGTTTCTCACTTAAAAAGGAAGCTGATTGCTCCTACAATATTCAAAAGCGAATGTCCACTCCAATGAATACATGAGCAGTGCAATCTTGGCTCATCGAACAAGGAGATGTCTTCACGGAACAAGGAAGTAATTGCCTCGTCCCCTCGAAATGAGAAAGTTCTTGAGCTCATCACTCGGAGAACAACTAGCATAGTCATTTCTCGGAAAGATGCAGGAATGATAAGGGGCGATGATCGTCTTTAGTGAAAAAGCTTTCCAAGAGGCAAGTTACCTGCTTTGGAAGCAGATGCCATCCTAGGCCTTGGCGAGCTCAACGATAAGGACAATGGACTTATCAAGCAAAATCGAGAGCTCAAAGCGAACTTGGAAGTTAGTCCTTTATAATTATTTACAAGGGCACTTTAACTCTCTCAGATTCCTTTATGAGGTAGTCGATGACAATGACTAAGGGGAAAGAATGTACAAATCTGGACCTTAAAGTTAGGGGAATGGGAAGAAGGAGAAAACAAGAAGAAATCTGGGTAGTGCTCGAAAGGAAGAAACATGAAAACTTCCCATCCACCACTCAGAATCAATGAACCCTCCTCAAGCCAAGCTGCTTTGCAAATAGTAGCTGCTTCCCAGAAACCTACTGAAGGAACTAAAATAATAACAAGGGCCATGGCATAGAAACCTCCAAGGAGTACCAAGGCTCCAAGGAGAAGACAAGTTAAAGGGATTGATGAATCTTCTGAAGAAGAAGAAGAAGGTCAAATCACGTCAGAAGCAATGAAGAAGAACGTAAAACTCTCACAAGATCTAATCTTGATGATGATGAGAAGCGATGAAGATGAAGCTCCTCTTCACAGAAAAAGGAAAATTGAAAGCTAAGCAGGCCCATAGGCGCAAAGCCCTAGCGGCTAAAACACCCTGGAAATACCAAGTCTATCCGGTGGTTCTTCAAGCAACAACCCAAAGAAATTCAAGACAAAGAAAAACGGTGAGAGGTGAGCAAAGACAAAGTCAACTTCCACTCGGGCGAAGAAGCGAAAATAGAGTATGTGAAGTATGACAATGACTCCTCATCTCTGAGTGCATCAATCGGAAAAATGGCTATTGGATTACGGAACTTAAGCATTTATTAGTAAATTCAAGATTTCAGAACGAATCCATAAACAACTTATCGCATGGAGAAAAGATAAGCCAACCTTGATCAACACCAATCACATTAAAGCTGGTTGGATTTTGAAGTTGTCGAGAAGCTGAAATGAGAAAGGACCTCTCGATGAATGTCCATATGGAAAGCCGGATGATGTGCACGATTACGAATATCACGAGCAGGCACAAGAGCAAGACTGTTGTAGAACCACATGAATCGTTCTATCTAGCGAAGATCAATACAAGGTGACATCGGATATCGAGGATTATCTCTGAATGCTTCAAGCTTTGATATCGAGAATAGAGCATGCACGGAAGTGGGGAAAGTACCTATGGGTCAAACATTTTGTCGAGAAAATCCTGCAAAACCTATAAAGAGGTCGTGGATTTGCGGAGACCTTTGAGATGCTCGTCGAACACTTCTCTATGATTATTACGATGACATCAAAGGTTTGGAGCGAGGAAATTTGCGGTGATCCATAGAAATCTTTGAAGACTTGAAGAGATTGAAGATTTGAAGACTAGTTTATTAGGATGCTTAGTTGGAGCTTGGTTACTCCTGTTGTCCTAATTTACTATGTAGTTTTTGTATTTTTGCTGACTGAGCCAAACTTGTTTTATGTATTGAAGTTATCTGTAATCTCTCTTTATAATTTATCTGAAGAACTTACTCTCAGATAGTATTCTATAAAAGATAACTTGTCAGCAAAGATCACACCTTGTGATTTGGTTGATGTTTACTACGCATAATTAAATAAATTTGAAGATCTTAAGAAAAGATTAAGTGTTGGATTGTTCACTCGTCCAGTTGTAATAGGTTAGATAGTCATTGGTGATCAAAAAGGGGGAAATTTGTTGGGAAATTTGTTAGATATTTTGTTAGAAATATCTGTTTAGATTTTGATCAGCAACAGATGACTTATCTTAGTCTCGGAAAGGTGATTAGTACTCTTGGTTCACTTGAACATTCTAAAAGAGGAAACTCACTAAGTATGATAGTCTAGCTAATCTTGTATAGGATGTTAGGTCTCAAAATGTAATTTTTATTTTTATGAAGAGAAGACCAAGAAGAAGACATCCAAGTAGAACAAGCTCAGACATTGAAGACTTGAAGAAAGCGCACAAGATTCTGGCTTTTTTCGGATATCTTGAAGACACGAATAGTTTTATACAAGCGTGTCTGAGATATCGAGAAATAAGAGGCCTATCTGAAAACAAGGAAAGTGTCCACAAATATCTATTCTCGATACCTTAAGCATTAACCACATTTACGAAAGAAATATATATATTACAAACAAAGTTGTTTCAATAAAAAGTGGTATTATCGAAGATTGAAGATAAGGGCGTGCAAAGAATAAGATAACACTAGTCTACGATACAAAGCATAGTTATTGGCACTCTGAGGACAAAAGTATAGTACAATGCATTTAATGCACGGATAGAGATATACGAATAAAAGCAATGACGACGAAGAAGAAGACAAAGCACTTTCTGATTACTATACACAGATATCAATTGTTTGAATTTGAGCTTAACGGATACTATTCAAACGGCACTCAAATTCATCTATAAATATCAACACTTAGACTGCTTGAAGAGACACACGACACACTTTGAAAACGCTGAACATCTTACTCTCTCAAAGCAACTTACTTATCCTCAAAGCTTTCTGTTGCGACCAAAGCTTTTGATCTTGAGTAACACTGAAGTTCTAAGTGTCCTGATCCTAAACAAGCATAGCTATCTGTGAAAGAGTTGAAACAAAAGATCAAGCATCTGAGATTCATTCTCTTGAACATTTATCTAAGACATGGGTCAGTAAAAAGAACAAGATACCATACATTGAAAAGTGTATTAAGTATACTTGATTCACAGAGCTATCTGAATAACTGAATAAGTTATTAAGGAAGCTCATCTGACAACTCAAACCAAAACCAATACCATAACTGGCGTGGAGTACAAGAAGTACTTAGTTTGAAAAATCAAGGAATAACTCCAAGGTTACTTGAGTATAGGAAGTACTTGATTTGGGAAACTAAGGAATAACTCCAAGGTTATTGAGTATAGGAAGTACTTAGCAGGAAGCTAGGAATAACTTCAAAAGGTTTGAGTACAGGAAGTACTTGGCTGAGAAAGCCGGGGAACAACTCAGGGGGAACATTTGGTTGGGAACCAATTGTTTAAGAATCTTAGAATAGGATTATTGTAAGGTGAATTCAATTATATGTTCTAGTGAATTCTAGGTCTCTGGTAGATCGAAGTGGATTAGTTGGAGGATTACGCCACCTCCAGATACCACTATACTTGCTATGTTATTTACCTTTCTGTATTTACATTTCAGCAACACACACACACACTTTAACTGTTTCTGCACTTATCTTTATTAAGTCTTCCGCGCTCTGATTCTAAGTATCAGATAAATAGTTTTTATCGACAAAAGTTTTAAAAGACTATTCACCCCCCCCCCCCCTCTAGTCTTTTACTTTGCCGTTATCTGGACCAACAACAAGCAACTTTGTGATGACTTTGCAAATCTCATGAAAAGTAAATTTGAGATGAGCATGATGGGAGAATTGAACTATTTCCTAGGATTGCAAGTCAAGCAACTCAATGATGGAATATTCATTAGTCAGACAAAGTATCAAAGACATGCTCACAAAGTTGGGTCTTAAGCATACGAAAAGAATGCTAAGATACCTATTAGCATAGGAACCAAGATGACCTATACTGAATCATATAAGAGTGTTGATGAACACAAGTATAGGAAATTGATAGGTTCACTACTTTACCTTACTGCAAGCAGACCTGATATTCAATATGCAGTTGGAGTGTGTGCTAGATTTCAAATAAATCCAATGCAATCACACTACAACACAGCTATGAAAGTATTAAAGTATGTGAAAATGCAGTAGATGTGGGTTGTGGTATCCTAAAGAAAGTGGATTGAGTTTGGTGGTTACTCGGATCTTTGATTATCTTTGGATCAATGCTTGATAGGAAAAGTACCTCGGGAACTTGTGGGTTTAGAACTAGACTTATCTCATGGTTTAGCAAACAACAAAACTCAATTGCAACTTCTACCACAATTTGAATATATTCTTCTTTGGTTGTTGTGCAACAAATTGTGGATTCAACAACCTTTCGAGACTATGGACTCGATGAAGAAAACTCCCATTTTACGATAACACAAGTGCTATTGCAATCACAGAACCCCAAATTCCATGCGAGAACAAAGCACATTGATGTTAGACACCACTTCGCGAGAGACCATGTTGAGAAAAGCGATATAGTGATACTCAAGATTAGTACGAAGACCGACTTGCAGATATCTTCACTAAGCCCTTACAAGAAAGCGGTTCTTGACTTTGAGACACAATCTTGGATTAATGGAGTTGCCTAAGGACTGAAAAATTGTCACGAATCTCTAAAGTACGAATAAGTAAGTAGGCCTCGAGAACAAGTTCTCGAAAGCGAGTTGATAAGATGTGATGCAAAGGTTTACGAGTAGCAACACTCGGAAAGGCAAAACATTTGGAGCAGGTATCCGAGAAAGGCAAAGGTTGAACGCAATTAATAAGTAAATAAAACTAGAACTTACTTCGAGTGGGTCAAATACATTCAAACAATGAAGCTTGACACTTGAATTGAAAGCTACTTAGTCATAAAGAAATGGACACCTGAAGCCAAAGGTATAAGTTACGAAAGTCGAATATTTGCAATGTCTTGTATTTTTACCATTTTGATGATAAACAATATATAGATAAGGACTTGACACTCGAATGATAAGATCAAGCGATTAAGTGTTCCTCTTTACTAAGTGACCTGATGAATGTAGCATATTAAAAATCCATCAAATCGGCACATTACCATTTGTTGATTGATATCATTACAAGATATTCAATATAAGCCCTTGATGAATAAGCGTTTGATCTCAACGATTGAGAATAAAACAAAGCAAGTAATGTCTATTGATAAATCACGGACATGGCCCTCGCATTTAATGAAGTACAAAGGGCGTACCACGCCTATCTGAGATACAAAGACACGCATTCATATTCTATATGTATGTTGTATCTATGTACATTTTATGCGCTATATATATAGGATTTGGGCAAAAGACAAACACTTTTACCAATTCGAAATTTCAAACTTGCATCAAAATAAAATCTCTCAAGATTTACGCAAAACCCCCTCTGCAAACTCGACTTCTTGTGTTTAGTCTTACGAAAAGGCAGACTAATCTCGATTAATTGCAAAATTCATCGAAAACACTCATTCAAAAACTCTATATAAGAGATGGCACGAAGATGACCACGAGAACCTAAGGCCGTATCATACTCCTTTGAAAAGCAAGGAGGAAAGGAACTTAAGGTGTTGAATAAGCATATACGGAAAAGTTTACCCATTAGTGGAACCTAACCACAAAATGAATTGGGAGCTTTTCTAGTGAAGAGATATGTACCGCAGTTATACCTTCAAAACGAAAGAAAGCGTGATATTGGGGATCTTGAAGAATTCCCATATCTACAAGCTTCTATCTGCTGCACCAGTGGACTATCCACCTTTGGATGTCTTTGGAGTTCTATAACAACTCCAAAATCTTCACAAAAGTTGTAAATGATGAAGAAAAATACATGCGGTGAAGTCGAGGACAAGAAATTGTTCTAGGCGCAAGATATTCGATTGAAAAATCGAGGAACATTTGAAGACATCAACATCGAGGGCCTTCCATGATTCGGCGTCGAAAGAGCTATTTGAAGCAATCCGGTTAGAAAATGCAAAAGGTTGCCGGAGACTTTGTTAAAGGCCATGAACTAGTCATCTCGAGAAACATTAGTACTTTAGCTCTTATTACAGTCCGTTGCTTTGATGGCAACAAAGGTGGAGTAGACTAGATAAGCATGGAGGATGGATGATGATGCATCTTGAACAAGAAGCATGAAGACGAAACCCACTTCAAATGGAAATGCCTTGACAAATTCCTTGGACATATTGAGAATTTGAGCCCAAAATCATCAATAGCCTTAGCGACCAAAGGCGATATGCACTGGTCTCGAATCTGTTACATTACGAAACAATGGGAATCACTCTCGAGAGGCGGAAATCGATCCTGACTCCCTTTTCGGACCGCTTTTGAAGAAAGGAGAAACTTCTTCTTGAGAACACACTCGAAGGTAGAAGAAGAAGAAAGCCTGACAAGGTGAGGAGGTTTACGAGCAAGCTCGCTAAACCTCCGGTTACCCGAGAAAGAGGACTCATAGCAAAGAGACTCCAAGCCCTAAGCATACAACATGACCTTACGAGACAAGGTCTCGAGAAGATGTTGGATGCTCGAGAAGCAACTCAGAATGCCCAAGAGTCTGAACGAATGCTCGAACTCTCCGATGATAGAAATATCATAGATGGAGTACGCACCAACAGAATAGTGATTGAGGATGATGAAATACTTGTAAAAGTACTCAAAGATTGATATGAGACCCGTGGAGGAGCAACAAGCTCGGCTCTTGAGAAGACAAGAGCCCCTACTTGCGGGAAGAAGAAGATGCAGGTAAGGAAGATAGAATGATGGAAGATGTTGCCATTGCTTCCACATTCACAATGCCGACCTTAATATTGTTGAAGAAAACCACATTCTTGAGCAGGTTCCTCGACCTTCCGAGAGCTCAACTCTCGAGAAAGGGATCAGCGAGATGGAGACTCGAGAATAATCTGCGGAGGAGAACAATAATGAGCACGGAGAGGCGTGGAATCACCACAAGTCGAGATCAATGATCGACTGACTCTATTCGGTAACAAAGATAGTTGTATATAACATGTCGACATAAATGCATATTAACTTGTTACTCATAAAATTGTATTTGTTATAGGCGACTTGAGACACACTTTCGGGGAAGAAAACTGTCCACCTCCTTGAATCAAGAAGAGTTCCTCAACCTCGAACATCAGAAGAGCACATCCCACGGTAGTAAAGTTATCTACGAACAAGAAATAACTAAAATGCTCTTATCTTATGTTCTAATATTCTTAATATCTCTTCTTAGGCTCAAGTGAGGAAGTAGTGGCGGTGGAACCAACACCCCAAAACCTAGAGATTCGGTGGAAAGCTTTCGATGAAGTATTCTTGAGCCTTCTTTGAGAAGGTAAATGTCGATAATAGTCTTCTTCAAGAATGCTCTAGAAAAACCACTACTAAATCTTTTATGTTTTGTTCTTAGGCTCGGTCGGAAGAACAATTGAATGGAGAAATAGTTGTATTATCTCCTCGAAAACTAAAAGCTGTTTGAACAAGCGATATCTGCGAAAAGGTTCGAAACCCCGAGGTTTACGAGAAAGATGTCGTTGAGCTTCCTCACTTGGAAGTAAGAGAAGTCTCAGAAAGCATTTTTCCACTTATCTTTTCTGTTAACAGTTTCTAAACATATTTGATTTTAATTCTCAGGTTCTAGCAGAAAGAAAAGTTGATGAGGATCAAACTTCTCCTCACAACAAGGTATCTGAGGCCTCTGCCCAAGCGAAATCAGGATAATGAGCCTAGTGTTTCTACATAGGTATGCTCGAGAAAGCCTTCTTTAACTACAGATACTAACTTTCAGTAGTTTGAGAAAAACTAACTTGAACATTTTCTTCGCTCAAAGTCTAGTGCGGTTGATTTACTCAAGACCTTCGAAGCACACCTTAAAGAAACATCTCAAGTGCTTGAACAATGGCGAGAAACTTCGGAAAGGTGACCTTTACGAATTAGCGAAATGTCGGCGTCGAGAAGAAGCAATTGCCTTCAATCGGAAGATTATATCCATGCATTGTTCCCAATGATCGTACACATTTGCCACTCGATGCATGAAGACTTCATTCATGAAGTAGCACAAAGACTCTTGGTAGATTTCAAGTCTGCGGATGCTCAAACGAAGCGGATGGTTACCCATCCTTCCTTGCCCGACAAACTCACAACTACCCAGTGAACAAGAAGAAGTTAATGGGAGGATGATTACATTCCCAAATGTGATCAACTTTGGTTTTGAAGATAGCGAGGACATGGGCGAAAATGATTATCAAGAACCTCCTACGAGCATCGAAACGAAGCAAAGAAAAGGATGATGATGATGATCAAAATGATGATCCCCAACTGGACAAAGGCGGGATTGAGAAAGCTAGCAAAGGAAGTGGAAAAGGCTACTCCTCAAATGCTCGAGCTCCATCATCATCACCTCCCAAGTCTCATCAAGATACCCAAATTTGAACACAATGATGCCTTAGAAGAAATTTCGACCTTTGAGTTTAGAATTGAACAACTCGAGAAAGGTATTGGAAGAAGAGGAGAATCAACATTGAGACTCAAGCTCTTGTTGATGAAAAGGAAGCCAAAATCAAGCTCGAAGAAGCTAATGCGAAAATTGGCACTCCTAGATGAGCAAAGAAATTTGAAAAAATGCCATTGTTGTCAATTTCTTGAGATAGATGCCATGGATGACAATGATGATGAAGAGCATGATCTTTGAGGCGCATCGAGACCTTCTACATCTTCTCGGAAGGCACACTTGATGGAAAGCGAAGAAGATTGTCAATCGCTTGACAATCGAAAAGGATTATGATAGTGATCTTTGAAACCCGAAAACTTGATTCTTGAAGCGGAAGATGAGAGACTTGTCATTCGGCACAAAGAGCCCTACTTGCTCCTCATATATTCTCTGCCAAGTAGTTCAAGAAGTGAAGAGCACCGAAAGCAGTGTCTTTTAGAACTCGGAAAGACACTGGTTGCCCGAACAAGAAGTGCTAAAATCATCCCGGAAGAGATGAAGCCATTGGCTCTTGCTTTACCTCAGCAACCTTGACATAGCTCTTTCTCGGAAAGACCTAGGGTTGGTCGGGGATGAGGATTGTAACAATGCTAATCTGCATTGAATGAAGCCCGACCGTGTTGTCCTATGACAGCGCCATCTAAGGCAGCTTGAAGAGCTTCAGAGAAAGGAGCATGAAGCTGGTTAGAGCGAACAACGAAATTTGAAGAAGGAACTTCAAAATTGGGGGTGCACAACAATCTCGGAAAAACTTTGAAACTCTCTGAAGCTTATGCTATCATGAGTGGGTCATTCATGACGAAGGGGAAGAAGAGATGCCTCGAGAAGGCGGAGGAAGAAAAGAAAACAATCAAATCCTCCTCCTCAAGTCGACTTGTCATTAAGGACACTGGAACACCCTTCTTTGAAGAAGTTGTTCCGGATCAACTTGACGGAAAATGAGAAGTATGATAACTAGGGAACCAGTCCAGAATCTCGGAAGAAGAAGACTTCTAAAGAAGAAGAAAAGGAAGAAGAAGTAAGAGGCGAAAGGCTGCAAGTCTCAATTTTGGACTTCAATGATGATGAGGATGATTCGATGAACATCCACTTCACAAGAAAGGAGACAAACAACTACTTCACAACCTCCTCTGCTGAAAGCCACTTAGCGAGAACCCTTACAAATACCAATTCTATACAAGGAACATCCATCGATACCCCATTGGCGGAAGAAAGGGTTAGAGGATCTCTGAAGGCCACAAGCAGAAAAGCAAGAAGGATTTCCGGTTTGGCGAGTAAATAATGAAACACATCGAAAGGCGGTGATGCCCACATTGAGTATATGAAGACCGATGTGAAGAATCTTCATATAGGTGCATTACGAACAAGAGAGGTATTGGATTACGGAACTACAACATCTACTTGTCAATGATAAGTTTCCAACTCCATCCTCAACGGATCACGAAATGGAGAAATGACGCGAATTGCTAAAACACAAGCACCTTCATGCTGGATAAACTTTGAAGTAGAAAAGAAATGAAGCGGAAAGATGGACCTTTCTTTTGCATGTCCTTACCCAAACACGATGATGTACACAAGGTAAGAAAAGCTGGATGGTAGCTACGGCGGAAGAACAAACTAGGTGTTTCAACCTATGGGTCATTCTATATGACATTGGATGAATACCTAGATGATATACATTATCTGGAAGAAATATCTGAGTATTTCAACTGTCTCGGTTGCAAGTAGACCATGCACAGGTGCAGGAAAATACTTAGGTCAAACATTTCTGCGGAAGAATCACAAGCTTGGCAAGAGTTACCATGAAATATGTGACTTATCCGGAAAATGAGCTCTATGTCGGAAGGATTCTTTATGACTATGTCGAGAATGCGAGAAAAGTGGATGATCATGTCAGTGATCGAGAAAGGGTCTTTGAAGAACTTGAGGTATTTGAACCCAAGTTGCATTTACGAAGACTTGAAGACTAGTAAC